>CAUYRH010069864.1:0-65216 GCA_963574655.1 Perodicticus potto | reverse complement strand
AAAAAAAAAAAAAAAAAAAAAAAAAAAAATATATATATATATATATATATATATATATAGACATATTGCAGATAGAATTAAATCTTTTTGTTCTTAAAGTACAAATCTGGCTCATCTAAGGGAGCCATTAAGCTGCTTTGTAAAATATATGGTGCTCCTCTTGTCAGTAAAAGGAATACTTTTGTGGAGTCATTTCTTCTTAAGATGTAAAGTATGACTAGAAGCAATTAATTTTGAATTGCTTGTTAGAGGATCGTTTAATTGCCATATATGATAAATATGAATATGAAGTTTATAGTTTATAACTGTATACCCCTTTTTTGATGAGGACTGTTAAGATTTTGGAAGAACCTATTGGATCACTTATAAATAGTATTAAAATTTGTTTAAAAGAATGTACTATAAATTATTTTTTCTGTATAATTTTCTCTTTAGAAAAACTGTAACACATTATGCTAATGGCTCTCAAAACTTTTTACTGAAATCATCATATACCCATTTAAAAAAACATCAAAACAAATTGAAAAACCCAACCAACCCCAAACTGGCCCCTCACTTCCTACAAATAAATGGACAACTCTAACCATATATGGGGTGTGCTGGGAGGGCACCAGTACCCACACTGCTGCTGTTACAATGCTTTTTCTGCAGTTGCCGCCTTTGTGCTTCCTGGCATCAGCTTTGTGGTCTGACTTTGAGGTGTCACAACCGAGACCATCTTTCATGTGCTTCAACGACAGTATGATTGCAAGCTGTGACTGAGCGTTTTCTAATACAGCCAGGTGGAAACACTGGATGGAATAGAGGAAAATTTTTTTCATCTTCCATTTGTTATTACACTTTGTAAATACATTCACGTAAGAAAAGTGCTTATACTTAAAAAATGAATTTTGTTGGATGATTTTTTTAAAGATAACTGTTTAGAACATGTTACTTCTTGACACTTTATGAAATTGCTATTTTCGTTGCCTCTATGCCTGCAGAAAAACTGCCATCTTTTACTCCACCATCATGTTGAAAAGATGGGGTATCAGCATTTTGGTAAACCCTTTTAAAGGTTGAAGACCTCCAATTGTCATTTTGGGTTTATTCTGAGTTGGAGTTGGATATATAGTAGTCATGACTTAATCACAGTGTTTTATTAGGGAGAGGTGCTTTTACAAATAATATTTAACTTTCACAGTTAAATCACAGTTTTTCTCTTATTCACGGTTGCTAAGATGATAAATGGCAAACTGGGAATCTAGTGCAGGTCTGTTTGATTCCAAAGCCCAAACTTCACACTGTGCTAAGTGTCTTAAGTCTGAACAAGAAAGTATTCTTTAATCTCTCTGTTATTATGGTGGTGGGTAGTAAGTAGAAGTTGCCCTGTAAATTAGCTGAAAATCAAATGAAAAATACATACATACAATTTTTAGTCACCTACTTTTATTTTAGCTACCTAATACTTTTTAAGTCCTTTCTGTGGTAATTGGAGCACAATAGTAGTATGTCTAAATATTAATCTCAGAACTCAGAATTGTCCTAAATTTTAGGAACTGCCAAGATTGTTTTTGACTAACCATTATGTGCAGAATACAAGAGCAGCAACAAAAACTCTTCTCTTTTTAGAACATAGAATTTAGCCTTTAAACACTCTCCATTTACTTTTCTTTTTTTTTTTTTGAGACAGAGTCTCACTGTGTTGCCCTTGATAGAGTGCTGTGGCGCAGAGCTCACAGTAACCTCTAACTCTTGGGCTTAAGCAATTCTCCTGCCTCAGCCTCCCAAGTAGCTGGGACTACAGGTGCCCTCCACGACACCTGGCTATTTTTTGGTTGTAGTTGTTCTGGTTGTTTGGCAGGTCCTGGCCAGGCTCAAACCCACCAGCTCCGGTATATGTGTCTGGTGCTCTAGCCTCTGAGCTACAGGCACCGAGCCACTTTCCATTTTCTTTATCTTAATAATAGTTTAAATTATTGCTTCAGGCATTCTTACATATTCATTTGCAGTACCATTTTTAAAGTACATCCATGCACATATTTGACTCTTTAGAGATAAATGATAGGCAAGTTCATATCAGAAATGTTGTAAAAAAGAAGTCCCTTAAGTACTCTTAATGTAAGGGCTTTGATTTATTTTTCTTTAACTCTTTTCTGATATCTGTATTTTATTTTAGCAGGTACACAATAGACGTCTATTGATTAAAAAAAATTGAACACACTGTAAACTGTTTGGAAGAGCAGAGTTCATGGAAAACAATTTGAGTAAATGTGACAATACTAACAAATGTTAAAAATGTTCTAATAAAGTTTTTATAAAACTTACAAAGGTAGCCATTATTGCAGTCAAAATTTATCAGGATCTTAGATTTATTTTTGAAATGGAATATATTATTGGTTACTAATAGAAGTAGAATTTTTGTTCAGTGTAAGTAATTTACTGTAAAAATTAATTTCTTTAAACAGATCCTTGGGTGTTCATTTAGAAAAGTAATCTCTAGCATACTTGCATTAGAAACAATGCATTTTCTTAAGCTATTTTAATCAGAGTGTTTCTTCTAAACAGCGTTTTCACTGTGGATCCCTCTATGTCAGTATTTTCTGGTCTTACTAGTATTTGGGTTGTTTATCTTTCCATTGTTGTTCTGGCTAACCATAAAAAGACAAACTTGACTTCACATTATTGCCCTACGTGTGCTTGCTCGACTCAAACACTCTTTCATGGGTGGAGACATTCCACGTTGTCATGTGTTATATAGGCATTTCTGAAATGACATTCAGTAGAAACCATGGAAAGTGAAAGCATTCCTCAGCTGTCATGGTTTTAATAATCTATTTAAACGTGTTATGTGCATTGAGTGAGATATTCTGCAGAGAGTGAGATATTCTGCAGAGAGAGCCTCATTTGATAAAAAGCTTGACTTTACCTTGATTATTAACTCATATTTCAGCTGCAGTTACTTTTTTTCTCTTGGTCTAACATGATCTCTAATGATAAAATCATAAGGTTGTGGAAAGTTTGTGTTATTGAAACAGTGCAAAGGTGATTAAATTTTGTGAGATGTTAATTGACACACTCTTAAAGTTAGTGAGCATGTGAAAAAGTATATTTTTTAAATGTTTTTTAATTTTTAATTTTTTTTTGTATTTTCTTTTTTTCTTTTTTTGCCAGGGCTGGGTTTGAACCCGCCACCTCTGGCATATGGGGCCCACGCCCTACTCCTTTGAACCACAGGTGCCACCCTGTATTTTCTTTTTTGAAACAAAGTCTCCCTCTGTCGCTCCCATGTAGAGTGCATGCTCATTGTAACCTCAAACTCCTGGGTTCACAGCAATCCTCCTGCCTCAGCCTTCTAAGCAGCTGGAATTATAGGTGAGTAGCTAGGACTACACTGTCCAGGAAGTATATTTTCTCTTCTTTTCTTTAACTATTTTATGTTATGTCTATTTCGTTTCTTCAGTTTCTTCTGGGATATCTTTTTTATTTGGTGCTACCTGCTCCTCTTGTTTCTTCAGTTTCTTCTGGGATACCTTTTTTATTTGGTGCAACCTACTCCTCCTGTTTTTTCTTTGGTGTAACCTACTCCTTTGGTGTTCCCTCCCCTTTGGGAACAGTTGGTCCCTTTCAGTAAGGATCATTCTGATGTGGCAGGGGGAGCTCATGTATGGGTTAATGTGACCATGACCTTTGTTAAGTTCTTAACATGTCTTGGATGCTTTGTTCACCTGGATATGCTCATTAACCAGAGAATCTACATCTAAATGGTGAAGTACTACATTGTTAAGCATGTGTAGCAAAAGTTCAGTATTCTTTTTGGGCCACTGACACTGTATCCAGTCCCACTGTTTGACCTGGACACGCCTACGGACTCCACCATTGTAATGACTGAGTGGTGCACTGTTTCTTTAAAGTGACATTTTTTACATACTTGCTGGCTGTTCCTATGTGGATACCCTTGATCACCAGGGCAGTTTCCCCTGTGTTCATGAAGATTTGAGCCTTATGAATTGCATGATATTGTAGGGTTTTCTGAATAGTGAACCGTTTTCACAGATCACCTCAGGCTGCTTAGGGGAAGAGCCAAAAAATTATATTTTCACAGACAGTCTGTTAAAACACACAAATACATACCCCAGTTACCTTTACTTGGTAGTAAATATATAAAGTATGTGTATTTTATAGGCCCTTAGATTATTTTAGGTTGTTATCAACTTATTTCAGTGTTTATGCTCTTGCTTGGAACATTTCTAAGGCTCTTCTAGCAATCTTCAGTTCTAGAACATTCTTTTAAATCTCCTCAATATTGAGATTTATTTTTTCTTTCAGGAGAATTTTTTAATGTTGAAAATGTCATTTGGAGGGTGGTGCCTGTGGCTCAGCGAGTAGGGCACCGGCCCCATATAACAAGGGTGGTAGGTTCAAACCCGACCCCGGTCAAACTGCAACAAAAAAATAGCCAGGCGTTGTAGCTGGCGCCCGTAGTCCCAGCTGCTTGGGAGGCTGAGGCAAGAGAATCGCCTAAGCCCAAGAGCTGGAGGTTGCTGTGAGCTGTGAGATGCCACAGCACTCTATCTGAGGGTAATAAAGTGAGACTCTGTCTCTAAAAAACAAAAAAAGAAAAGAAAAAAGAAAATGTCATTTGGAGATGTGTCTCATGAGCAAAGTAGATCATAATAGTAATCATAGTTAATAAACACTATCAGTGATTAAATAATATTTTCTAAAAAGCTTGTTCTTAGTTGGAAAATAAAGAGGCCACATTGGATTTTAGTTAACTCTTTTTACATGTCTCTCTGGACTTGGGTGTGCTTCAGAATTTCTGTATGTTTAACATGTTATACTCTATTTTCTAGATTTTGCATGAACAACTCAGTGTTATAACTCAGTGAACCTGGTCTTTTTCATGGGCATTTGTGTTTTCTTTTGATGCTGTTTTTTCTAGATCATGCTTCTGTATTTCATTAAGAGCTATTTTTTTCTTAAGGTTGTATTAATTTCTATAGTTTTTTAAAGACAATTTGAACAGATAACATGTCCAGCAATTTCTTTATCTTTTCCAAGTACGTAAAATATCTATTGCTGTTTAATTCTTTATTTTTATTTTTATTTATTTATTTATTGGCATTTAGTGGGCCCTTCAATTCTGGGAAACAGTTTTAAATTATTGTTTAATTCTTTTTATCATCACTTTTTACAGTAAAATATCTTTATATTTCTGATCTTCTTAGTATTTTGTTTATTTTGCGATATGTATGAAAATGACATAAGTAATTTTTAATTGTATATACACTGGCTTTTCTATGGATTTCTCCATTTCCTTTTTATTTTTAAATACGAGTTTTAGGTTTGCTTATTGTATATTCATTTTATTACAAATAAAAATCATTTAAAATTTTAAGAATAACAATTTTTTTTTTGAAATGGAGTCTCACTTTGTCACCCTTGGTAGAGTGCCGTGGTGTCACAGGTCACAGCAACTCAAACTCTTGGGCTTAAGCGATTTTCTTGCCCCAGCCTCCCAACTAGCTCAGACTATAGGCCCCTGCCACGATGCCTGGCTGTTGTTTTAGAGATGAGGTCTCATTCTGGCTCTGGCTCAGTCTGGTCTGGAACTCATGACCACCCACCTGTCCATCCACCTTGTCCTCCCAGAGTGCTAGGATTACAGGCGTGAGCCACTACTCCTGGCCTAAGACAACAATTTAAATAATTAAAACATTGTAGAAAAGTGTAAATGAATTAAGTGCTATTCAGATTTCCAGAACCGAAGGTAGCCCCATTTAGACCTTTAACTCCCAATTATACGTCTCTGTACAAGTATATAATTTTCCATAAAAGGGATCATACTTTATTTTCTGGTTATTGCCTTTTAAAAATTACATATTTGTAGAAATGTTTGTGTTAATATTGATAGACGTTTTTCCTTTGCATGGTTACCTAGTATTCCACTGTTTGTGTACACATGCACACGTACATCTAGAATTCATTTTCTGGGTCTGTTGATGATAAACATTGAGTATATTTTCTACTTTCTCACAAGTTGGTGAATGTTATACTGTGCACATCTTTACTTATTTCATTGTGTTCTTGGGATTGTTTTTTAGGTATCTTATCTGAAATTTTATATTTTGCTCAATATAACATATTGCTGGGGGTTTTTGTTTTCTTAACTTGCTGTTTTAATGCTTATTTATGCAAAAGTCATTTTCAGTAAAGTTTATAGTGTTAATATGGAAAACTAACCTTGAAAGTACTGCTGGCACGCAACTGTTACATGTATGTATTCATGTGAAGATGAGAGTTATCCCCTTTAAGTCACCTGTAGGAAAATTATTTCATTGCTCTGTGTGTCTGTGTGTGTATATATGTGTCTGAGAAAGAATAAAATTTTTTGTGTTTCACTCAGAGAAGCAGTTGGGGAATTTTTAGAAAAGATACAGTATTCTTTTTTCTTTTTATAAGATTTAGTTACTGATGTTCAAAAGTTTGGAATTATAAGTTACTAAAATTAATAATTGTATTCTTTATATGATGTTAGTCATTTAAATTAGTGATCACGTATCATGTAAACATAAATTACTACTTAACATATGCCTAGCACAGTGTTAATCTCTAAAAACAGTGGTCCCTGCCTGCATGTGTGTACAGTCTAGTTGAGGTGGCAGTGTGTGTAAATTATTACAATTTTAGTAAGTGCTAGAGTAGGGAAACAGAGAGAGAGGAACGTTTTTACTAGGATGACTTAACCCAGAATGTCAGGAAAGGCATCCCTGAGAAAGCTGCGTAAGTTAGGTAACTCACCAACAGATGTCTTGAGCCTTTTATGAACCTGTTCCCTCCTGGTTTGTCTTCTGAATGTCCTTGTTGAATTTTCCTTTCTGATCAAAACGTATACCAGCAGGATCGTCATAGAGCTGACAGTAAAATGAAATTACTGAAATATCAGAGAAATACAAATCAAAACCATAATGAGATACCCAGTTCATGCTGTCTAGATGGCTATAATAAAAAAGAAAGATAAGTAGTAACTAGGATATTGTATTAATGCATTTTCTGTTGCTTATAACAATACATAAAACTGGATAATTTATAAAGCCAAGGAATTTATTTCTTACAGTTATGGAGGCTAAGAAGTTCAAGTTTGAGGTGCTGCTTCTGGTGAGAGCCTTCTTGCTATCAGAACTGTGCAGCGCAGGTATGGCTAGGGGGCCGAGTGGGCCGACACACACAGGCGCTTCCCTGTTCTAAAGCTGTCAGTTCCACTCCTGTGATAACCTACCAGTCCATTCACCCTTTAATTTTTTAATCCATAAATAGATTAATCCATTCTGCCCTTGTTGTCTGATCACCTCCCAGAGGCACCACTTCTCAACACTGCCATTTTGGGGATCAAGTTTCAGCATGAGTTTTAGAGGAGGGTATTCAAACCTTACGGAGAAATTGGAACCTGTTTATACTCTTGGTGTTCATGTGTGGTACAGCCATTTTCAAAATAGTCTGGCACTTCCTCAGAAGCATAGAGTTACCACATGACCCTTCAGTTCTCCTAGGTATATACCCAAAGGAATTGAAACCATATATACACAAAAACTTTCATATTAATGTTTTTAGAAGTATTCACAATAGCCACAAAATGGAAACAATATATATCTCTTATCAGCTGTTGGACAGATAAAGTGGTAAATTTTGTCACCAATTCAGTGGAATATTATTCAGCAATAAAAAGGAATGAAGTACTGATAATTACCACAAAGATGAATCTTAAAAACAGGCAAAGTGAAAGAAGCTAGTCATAAAAAGCCACGTTATAATGATTTGATTTATGTCAAATGTCCAAAATAGGCAAATCCTTGAAGACTATCCTTGAAGAAGGCTGATAAATTGTTGCAGAGGCTGGTCGTATTGAGAGAAATTGATGAATAACTGCTAAATGAGTGTGGTGTTTCTTTCTAGGGTGGCTAAAACGTTCTAAAATTGTGTCATTGTACAAATCTGAATGTGTTAAAACCTATTTATTTGTATACTTTGAGTTATTGTATGGTAATTAATTATATCTCAAAGTTTTTAATGAAATTATTTATATACTTATTAGTGTTCACTACTAAAAATTGAGGCATAAGCAGAGTAATTATCTTCTACCAGTCCCCCAACTGTAGTCAAGGCTCGGAGTTAGTCACTGTAGTTAAGATGGTGAATAAGATAGCCAGACATTACCCTTGCTCTAACACAGCTTACAGTCGTCTGGCATGTATAGATAAATATATAGGCAATCATAAATTTACATCATTTGTGTATAGTATTGTGTAATGGTAGATTTGGGGGAAAGAGAAGACTTTCAAGGTAACATTGAGCTGCCTAGTGATGAGCAGAAATCAGCCAAAGTTGTGAGGGGGGGAAGGGTATGGAAACTGTTGCAGAGGGAATCAGCCTGCGCAGAGACCTGGAGGTGAACAAAGTGTTGAAGGGTTTCAGTCAGGTGAAATGAGATAGTCACAGTGTGGACAACGACACTGAAAAGAGGACCAGGCTGGAGGTGGGCAGACAGGTTAGGACGTTGAGTCTGAGAGATGACTATGACATGAAGTGGCTTGGTGGCAGATTGGAACATATTCGATAGACTTAAAATACCCATAGATATACATTTGTGACATTTGTTTACATCGATCTGAGATGTCGGGAGGACTGGCCTGAGGGGGTAGGAGTATAAGACGTGCCTGCTCTTGGCTTCTGGTTTGGACAACTATGTTTTTTCAGTGTGCAGTGAATATTGTGTACTTACTTCATAGGTTAGCAGCACAATATTGATGTTACGAGGACACTGGGGGAGACAGATAAGTAAAGAAATTAAAATCAAATATGAAATGTATGCTGAAGTATGTACAGGGTGTTGTGCTAGCATGGAGAAGGGGTGGCCTAACCAGAAATAATGTATTGAAATCTTGCGTGGAGGTTGTTTTTTGTCTTATACAAAAATGAGAAGACCAAATAGAAGCCAATTTATGAAGCTATAAGAAAAACCACAGGATAAGGATTCATGGTTTAGATTTTTTTTTAGGGTTTCAGTGAACAACCTAAAATACATGTCAAATTTATTTTTCTGTACTTCTCAGTTCAGAATGAGTTAAGAATGTCTAAGTAAAGCCAGATTTGTGGTGACACTGTTACTGTGTATGTGGGGGGCGGGGTGTAGGAGTCTGTTTTTGTGGGTAAGGGAGGAGTGGAGCACAGGAGAGTTGGGAGGAATAAAGGAGTGGTAGTAATAACGATCTACAAGTCTTTTATTGCCTGAAATAATACACTGTGAGAATAAGGTCCTAAGTTAAGACGGGAGGTGAGAGTGCATTTTCTCAGAGCATGTTGGATTTTTCTAAGAATTACAGTTAAAGAATTCCTTTAAAACTCTTTAACTTCTGTCAGTTCTAATATTGAGTAGTGTTTTCAGGAAAAATAAACCTTGATATGCTTTTCTTATGCCTACTATATTTTAATATTTTTCCCTTTTTTGCTCAGAATATTACTAGGCTTGTTTTGAGTATTTGATTGTGAAGGACTTTTTGCATATGTTAATGTTTCCTAAAGCTACACAGTTGTTGAGGAAGCTAGTGGTTGTATAAAAATGTTGTGTGTTATTTTGACCTTGAGCAAGTTGTCATTAGACTTGTTTTAGCTTAAATGAGATAGGAAATGGTCATTATGTGCTATTTCCTAAATTAAGTTCTAATTCTAAATAACGTTATCTTTTTCCTTTTTCAACCCACCCTTGACACTTAGAGCAGATCTTATGTGTGGGAATAGGTGTGTTTGTTTTATGTATGAAATAAACTGGTAGTATATAAATTGCTCTCTCTCCAAAAACACTTAAATGTAAAAGGTTAATTGCTAGACAGTATGTGGTGTGAGCCCCTGGGGAGTGTTATTTACATAGAAAGAAAATTTGGTAAATTACTTCAACCGTTAACACTGATTGTCTTTGAGAGAAATAGAGATTTTGAATTATTTCATCTTTGAGTCATTTACAACAAGCAGGGAAAAAAAAAAGATGAATTTGAACTGGAGGAAAATGCCTAAATGGCTACTTCCCATAATATTTTAAGTATCAAATATGGAAACATTGACATAATAAGTTTTAGTTGCTAGTCTTTGTGACTTATGGAAGCTGGTGGTTATGGTTAAGTATTTCTTTATTTATTATGCTTGCTTTTTCTCTGAGCCTTTTGAAAGGAATGACAGTTTGAAAAGTGATGGACACTTTGGGAACTTCAAAAGCAAATAAAGGAATTCTAGGTGTAGTTTAGATGCATTTTCTAGCTTTTGGCAAGTGGACTACCAGAGAAGAGTTCAGAGAAAAGGTAAGTATAATTACTAAAAAGGCAAATCGATTTTTGAAGGATAAAGGGATTTGAAGGATAAAATTTAGATTTCAGAATTGCAAAACCTCCATAATTGACTACCTCCCTACATTGACCACCTCTTTAAGTTGATGGAATTTTCATAGAGCAGACTTGTACCACATGTTAATATCAGTACAGTTAGCCTGGTTCCTTAAGTTGACCAGTTTGTTACAGTCCCTCGGGTGGTCAACTGACCGAGGTTCTGCTCTAATTCCAGTAGGAGATATGTAGAGGAAAGATCTAGAAAAGCAATTTTTATACAGTAAACTCTTTGCTCTGCTATGTGTGAATATAAAAAGCATTTGATGATGAATATCCATTTTAAGAATGAATTGAAAAACAGCCACACATCTCCGCAAATAGAATCAGGAATGTTGAAGCCCAGAGTTTACTTGAATTTTGTGAAAATATTTTTTAAAGACAGTAAGAAGAATGCTTTTTTTTTTTTTTTTGGTGAGACAGAGTCTCACTATGTCACCCTCAGTAGAGTGCTGTGGCATCACAACTCACAGTAACCTCAAACTCTTGGGCTTAAGCGATTTCACTTGCCTCAGCCTCCCAAGTAGCTGGGACTTACAGGTGCCCACCACAACACCCGGGTATTTTTTGGTTGCAGTTGTTGTCGTTGTTTTTGGTAAGCCCAGGCTGGATTCAAAACCACCAGCTCCAGTGTACGTGGCTGGTGCCCTAGCTGAGGTGCCGAGCCAAGAAGAGTACTTTTTGTTGTTGTTGTTGTTGCAGTTTGGCCAGGGCTGGGTTTGAACCCGCCACCCTGAGTATATGGGACCAGCACCCTACTCACTGAGCCACAGGCACCACCCAAGAAGAGTACTTTTAAAGTTAAAAATCAGCACTGGAGGGTGGCGCCTATGGCTCAAAGGAGTAGGGAACCAGCCCCATATGCCAGAGGTGGCGTGTTCAAACCCAGCCCTGGCTAAAAACTGCAAAAAAAAATCAGCACTGGAATGGGAAGAAGGAAGGCATGTGATGGAGTGACATTTAGTGTACATATGTATTTGTTACATGCACATTGGTTTAAAATGGTGGATACACATTATTAAACAGATAGCTTTGCGAAAAATTGTATTGATCACTAGATGCCATTTAGAGTTTTCTGAAAACGAGTTATGTTAACCTCTCTTTTACTATCTTTTTTTGCCAAGGTTTACAAATTTAAATGAGGGAAATATAGCAAACTGAGTATAGCTTGATATTTTAGTGAAGCTCTTGGAAAGATTCTTCTTATGTATTTGTGATTAACATGATAAAAGTCTGGCATGAATATCAGGATTAGACAGAAGTACACACGCCTGCTGATTGATCAGTCAGTGTCATCCCAGAGGGAAGACTAAAGGAGTCATTCTTGTCCTGTTTAACATTTTAGTAGATAAAACTGGGGAAGCTAGAGAGAACTTCAAAAAGCATAAAATAGTGGGTTTAAAATAGTAAGATGAAACGATAATGGATATTAATGTGTAATTCTGCATTAAAAATTGATTAAATGTAGGTTGGTAGAGATCATCTTTGACAGGCATAAGAAATAAGTCATTGAAAATTTAAAAGCAAGCTCAGTGACTAACAATAAAACAAGTTTGGAATGTAGAAATCAGTGTAAAGTTTAGTGTTTAGCCTGGATTTTTAAAATGTCTATTCTATATTGTGATATCACATCTGTAGATGTAGAGTGTGTCTTCTATACTTTTAGACTTGTCTGCTGTTCAGATTTTACCAATGACCTGCCAAGGGAATGGTTTTGTATAACAGTTCTGCAGAGAAAAATAAACGTATATCCCAAATCCTATTTCTGGGATTGTTAACAAATCTATGTGTAAAGACACATGAATTCTCTCTCACACACAAGCACACAAACTTGGTAGTTCTTCAGATACCTTAAGGCCCCCAGAACCATCTGTGCAATTATTTTCTTCTGCGCCCTTGACAAACAAAAAGAAGGGAGTCAACATCAAATTAGATCTTTTATTTTCCCAGTTCAGAAGGAAAAAAGTAAGGTCACCAGCATTTCCAGAGTTTATGTTCTAGTCAGGCTATCTAGAGAAATCGATCTTCTCAGTTCTAATTTGGATTCCTGGGAAGTGGACCAGTTGATCATCTCATGTTATTCGTGTATCGTTTTAGGTTATCAGTGGACTTTGGGAGGTTGAACCCCTCTGAACAAATATACTCTAACTCTAATCATGTATTTTGAGAGGGTAATAGGGACATAAATCTGTAAATAATGAGTTCAGAATTTTTATGTCTATAAGAATCAAGACATATAAACAAGTGTTAAAGAGGCCTTGGATCAGCAGTTCTCAGACATTTTGGTTTCAGGACCCCCATCATACTCTTAAAACTTAAGGACAGGTAAACTGAGGAAATTTTAATAAATGGATTTCGGCACTATTGGTTGTATTATACTGTAGTTTTGCAAAATCTTAGGAGAAACTGGGCAAAGGGATATCCCTGTATTTCGAACAGTTTATATGAATCTGTCATTACCTCAATAAAATAATATTTTAATTTTTTGTCTGTTACTTTAATGTTTAAAAAACAAAAAATCAAGGAACCCAAAGAGCTTTTTGTTTATGTTGGCTATTTATCAGTATTTTCCAGATTGAAATAATGCTGAATAAAGCATTTAAAATATTCTTTTTAAAGTAACAACCCATTACATTTCAATACAAATACAGCGTTTATGAAAAGTATATTTTGCAAAACAAAGAATTTCAGGGAAAGAGTGGCATTGTTTTACCTTTTTTTGTTTTTGAGATACAGTCTCACTCATTCACCCTGGGGAGATTGCAGTGGTGTCCTTGTAGCTCACTGCAACCTCAGAGTCCTGAGCTCAAGTGATTAGCTGGGACTACAGGTATGTGCCACAATGTCTGGCTCATTTTTTTTCTAGTGGAGACTGGGTCTCCTCTTGCTTAGGCTCGTTTTGAACTCCTTAGCTCAAGTAAACCTCCCACCTCTGGCTCTCAGTTTTTTACATTTTTGTAAATTGCTTTAATGTCTTATTTAGGACAGCTAGCAATCTCATATCTATTTCTGCATCTAATCTATTGTAATGTCACATATTTAGTCTTTGGAAAACTCCACTATACAGTTGTAAGCCAACTTACTTCCTGTAAAGGTCTAAGAGGTGAGGTAAATATAGGGATGTACTATGTTCGTGGCTTGGAATACTAGTATTGTAACGATGTTAGTTCTCCTCTTCCAATTAAAAGATCAACACAAGTCCCACAAAAATCCCAGTTATGTGTTTGTGTATGCTTGTGTAAAAAATGGCAAATTGATGTATAAATGAAAAAAGCCAGGCATAGCCAAGTCAATCTGAAGAACAAGAAGGTGAGAAGACTGACTTTGATGGACATTGAGACATCTCATTAAATTATAGTAATTAAGACAGTGTATTATTTGTGCAAGATTAGACAGCAAAATAATGGATTAAGTTAGAGTCTAGAAAAAGATCCAGACAGACATGACACTTGATTTGTGATAAAGGTGACATTTCAGGAAAGCAGGGAAAAGACAGTCTTGTCAATAAATGGACATATCCATGTGGGAAAAAAGTTTATCTTGACCTTCTTATACCTTACACTGTGCACAAAAATAAGTTCCAAATGGATTGTATATCTAAATGTGAAACACAAAATAATAGATATTCTAGAAGGGGACATATGAGAACCTTTATAACCTTGGAGTAGGAAAAATTTATTTTTGAACAATCATTCCATAAGGAAAAGATGTATGTGTTGCAAATCAAATAAAAAATACACAGGTATATCATAAAGTATTTAAAAGGTAACATATACAAAATTATCCAATTAGGGAAATGAAAATTAAGACTACAAATATGATGTCATTACATATGCACTAGAATGGCTAAAATTATAAACACTGTTACTACCAAATTCTGGGAAGGATATGGAGAAACAGAATTTTCATACACTTAGGTATAAGAAATAAACGTGAGATTTCAAAATGTGTTCAAATGTATTAAACTCGGTTTATTTTTTGCTGGATTATACATAGCTAGTAGCAATGAAAACATTTCCTCTATGGATTAATACAAATTTCTAAGCTAAAATTTCAGAAGAGGCCGCTGAGGGTTTTTTTGTTGTTTAAAACTAATTTGTTATAAAAATTTTTAATTTATACTTACAGATAATAGATATTCTCTTATACTGATTAGTTGGTGATTGTACTATAATTACGACATTGTTTAGCAAATGTTTATTTAGTGCCTTGTATGCTTCAGGCTTGGTGCTAGAAACTAGCGAACACAGATTCATACAAGACAGGGCAATACTACTATTGGTATGAGTTGCATTAAGTATTCTGAAGGTAAAGTATATTGTAATGGAAGGAAAGGTTTTGAGAGATTGGATGGAGTTTCTGTGGAAGTGATAATTGAGAGAACTGAAAGATAAGTAGATGTAACTTGATAAACAGTGGGTGGTAGAGGGATGGAGAAGTAGATCCTTGGAAGGTGGAGAAATAGGTTCTGACCAGAGCAAAGTATATGTAAAAGCCCTTCAGAGGAAGGAGGGAAGAAGCAAGGCTCCTTGAACCAGATGAAGAACTAGATGAAGTCCAGGGTGACTGCAGCACAGCAGGTGAGGGGAAGAATGGTGCAACAAGAACTACTAAGAGGCAGGTGGAGAGAAGATCTGGTAGGATCCAGGATCCTGTTAAGCCCATTTTTCACACAAAGAGCCCTAGAAATGCACTGGGGCATTTTAATTGCTTTAACGTAATCATTTGCATTTTTGAGATTAAACTCCTGTGTGTAGAACAGATTAGGATGTGGGGAGCTCCATAGGCTGTTGCAATAGTACAGACCAGAGATTTTTTCCTTACGTGGCTTTTCAATTGACAACTGGGGTTTTTATAAGATGTTAAAAGGTGTGCTAAGGGCCTGGGTGGTCGCTCACTCCTCTAATCCTTGGGAGACAGAAGTGGAGGGATCACTTGAGCCCAGACCTTTGAGACCAGCCTTGTCAATAGCTAGACTTTATCTCTTAAAAAAAATAATAATAAAGATTAGCCAGGCATGGTGGTACATGCCTGTAGTCCCAGCTAGCTACTCAGGAGGTTAAGGCAGGAGGGTTACTTCAGCCTAGCAGTTGGAGGCTGCAGTGAGCTATGATGATGCTACTGTACTCTAGCCAGGGCAGCAGAGTGAGACTCTGTCTCAAAAAAAAAAAAAAAAATGCTAAGGGAAAAAAATTCTAAGATCAATATGTTTGAGAGGTGATTCATTAACAAGTTTTTTTTTTTTTTTTTTTTTGACAAGAGTATCAGATTGTTGCCCTCCATAGAGTGCTGTGGGCTCACAGCTCACAGCAAGTTCCAACTCTTGGGCTTCAGCGATTCTCTTGTTTCAGCCTCCCAAGTAGCTGGGACTACAGGCGCCCACCACAATGCTAAGCTATTTTTTTGTTGCAGTTGTCATTGTTATTTAGCTGGCCCGGCCTGGGCTCAAACCCGCCAGCTTTAGTGCATGTGGCTGGCCCCGTAACCACTGTGCTACTAGTGCTGAGTCTCATTAAACAAGATTAATGAGGAGATTCATTAAACAAAATTTGCTAGAATTTTGTATAGCTCCTTAAAGGAACTGAAGGGAAGTAAGGCTGAAAAGGGTGCTAAACCCAAGTGTTGGAATCAGGCCTGGAGGAGTTTTGCTGTTAGGAAGTAGAAAAATAATACATGTATATGAAAAAAGATAGGGAGGATGGATCATAGCAAGACTGGAAGTATAGACTTAGTAAATAAATTGGGTGAATTTGTAAGAACAGAATGAATGACTAAGGTCTCCTGCAAGAGGATTAATTTGATAGTAGCAAAAAATAGGTTAGGACACAGCTGCTGGCAAGATGTTTTATTACTTCATCTTAGAGATGGAAACAATTCCTTTCAGTCTCTTTGATTCTGTTTGATGTTGAAAGTTTTCTATTTACTGAAAAAGTGGGTTTTTTTATATGTTGAAATATTAATCTTCACAATTCTGTGTTTTAGTTACAAAGTGATTTGTATTAGAAACTAAGACATTAGGAATTATTTTTGTCTACTTTCCCTTTTCAAATCAGTAATTTTAATTTTTTAAGCATTAGCTGCATTCTGTGTTTCAATACTTTAATACTTATGTGTTAACATATACTTACTGCTGAGCTAATATTTTAAGTCATTTGAATACTTAATATTCATCTTTATAATATGACTAGCCTTTGAAATTAGAGGTGTTCATATGTGTATGTATACACATATAAGTTCTACTAATGCATTCCACTAAACTAGATTTAAAGCATTTTAATTTTATATAGCTCTTATAAGTTCAGAAGAGGGCTTTTCAAAGACCAAAGTAGTTCATGGAGATTATATTTTAAACTGTGCTTTTTAAGGTTCATTTTAATTAGATGTTATAGTTTCCCATCCCATCATATTTGAGTTGGGTCTTTTAACACTAACTTGTACAGGCCCCTTTCTCACCCAGCAAAATCCTTTCTTCTTTATCCCTTTCCAAATAATATAATTTTTTTTTTGTCATTTTACAAAATGATTCCTCACCTTTTTATTGTAAAAACAATATTAACATTAAAGAGAAACTGTGATTGGGATATAGAACTTTTATACTGTAATAGGTTTTAATAACAAGTATGGAAAGTAATATCTCTGAGTCTTCAGAGGAACTTGTTTGGTTGGAATAATAAATAGTAAACTGTTTAAAGGATATAATAGACTCTTAGGCAGTTACTTTATCACATTAATCACATGGGGTTAGTATCATTCATACCATTCTGTTACAATGGTTTGAAGAAAATGAGCTACAGTTGTGATGTCAAGGTCATAACAGAACTTAGAATTGAAGAGCTGAGAATTGAACATGAGCTGTTTGGACACTATTCTCTTACATACTGACTGGCTCTGGACTACTAGAATCACCAGATTTTATACCTGTGGTATCCTTAGGAATTTGTGGGAGGTAATTACAGGATGAATGACAGGCCAGAACAAATGGGGTGGGTCAGTTATCTCCTAAATACACCACTGGGGTTTTCCAAGAAACTTCACCAAAAGGATTTTGCTTTTTCCAGCTAACATGTTTTGCTGTCCCAGGGCTTACTGTTTTATGATCATGGGTGGTGCTGAGCAAGAAATTGATGATCCTATTGGTGATGGTTAATGTTTGTTTTATTGGCTCTTGATTCTGTCTGAAAAATGTTAATGGCACATTAACGATTAAAGTATAATACAGAACTAGCAAGCCACAGGTCTTGTTAGTATTGCCTATATGTTTCCATTAAGTTCTTTAAAATGTTTATTTTATCAGAAGACATTGTATAAAAGCCTTATTAAATGCTTCTGTTTCATTTTCAGTTTAAGTATAGGAGATTATATACCTGCCTTTCTGCTAACTTCTGTTCTCATATTAAGTCATTTTTTCCATTACTAAAAACTTGTTTGTTTTTATTGGATAATCTGATTCCAAGTTTAGAACTTTTACGTTTCACAGAACTGTGGATGACAGGGAAATAAAAAACAAAAAGACTACAAGAAAAGCAGTTCCTAGTTTCAACAAAAAAATTCAAAGACATTTGGGTCTTCTATTATTAACTGCTCTCTTCCTATTTTGGAATAAAAGTAATGTTAGAGCCTGGTTTAGGTATGGTAGTTATAATGGATGCATGCAGCACAACAGTGTGCTCTGTAAAGATCTGTGAGATAACCAAATACAATGCTTGGATCATTACCCTGTTTAAAATAGAAATGAATTTTCAGCAAAAATTCTACTTTTAATTAAGAAAGCTTTATATAGGAAAAATCAATTATGGTTTAGTGTCCTAACTAAACATTTCCAATCTCAGAGATCCATTTTTATGAAGAAATTTTCTGTTCTTCCGAAGTTTACTGTAGCAAGCTCTCTGATTGCTGTCTAGGTTAGTAATGGATTTCACGCCGTAAAAAATAGTATGAACCTAATCATCAGGGAAGTGCAAATTAAAACCTTGAGATAGCACCTTACCTCTGTTAAAATGGCTTTTATTAAAAAGTCCACGAACAATAGATGCTGTTGTGGGTACAGAGAGAAACGAATACTTAACACACCGTTGATGGGACTGCGAATTAGTACAAACTCTGTAGAAAACAGTATGGAGATTTCTCAAAGAATTGAAAGTCGACCTACCATTTGATCTAGCAGTCCTACGGGGTATTTACCCAAAGGAAAAGAAGTCATTATACCAAAAAGACACCTGCACTTGAAGGTTTAATGTAGCACAATTCATAATTGCAAAGATGTAGAATAAACCCAGGTGCCCATCGATTCATGAGTGGATTAACAAAATGTAGTCAGTGTACACCATGGAAATTCAGCCATTAAAAAGGATGAATTAATGCCTTTTGCAGCCATTTGGGTGGAGCTGGAGACTGTTATCCTAAGTGAAATATCAAAAGATTGGAAAAATAAAGACCACATGTACTCACTAGTCAATTGGAACTAACTGATGCGCATACATGTGCACAGAAGTGAAGCAGTGGAAATCCAATGGGGGATGGGGGAGGAGGAGGTGGGCAAAGTGAACACTGAGGAGTGGGCACACTTACGGCTGAGACTCAAGGATTATAAAAGTGGGACATGTAACCCCAAACATTTGTACCCTTGTTAATATTTTGAAATTAAATTTAAAAAAAAATTAGAATGTGTTCTCTTACTGCTATTTAACACAGTCCTGGAAGCCTGGACAAAGTTAATGGAAGCAAAAAGGAGTAAGATGGGTCAGAATTGGAAAGCAAGAGACAAAATGTCATTATTATAGGTAATGTGAGTATCTGCTTAGGAAAAAATTAACAAAATCCACAGAGGGCAGGGAGACGCCACACCCCTCTCCTGTGAATCTTGTCTTAAGCAGCCCTTCCATTTGGCTGTTCCTCAGTTATATCCTTTATAATAAACCAATAAATGTCAGTAAAATGTTTTTCTGGGGAAAAAAAACAACTGTAGATCACTATTAACTCATATACCATAGAAAACAGTATAGCAGTCTTCCAGTTTTTAAGGAAAGATAGATTTATTTTTATGTATAGTAATAAAATTAGGTGAAGCCCACCAATAGTGAAAGTAGGCAATGGTAGAATGAATTTTCATCTTCCTTTGTAGGCAGTGACTCTTTCCCAGTTTCTGAGCCTCCCTAAAAAATGTGCTGCATGATTTTAAAATTTTCGTTTTAACTTTTTAAAAAAAACTTGATCATTTTGTTAGGATAGACTAAGTATCCTTGGAAAGTCAGAAATGTTTTCCCTCAATTTTAAACGTAGGTCTAGAGAACAGTTTTATCTTTTTTTGTTTGTTTTTTGAGACAGTCTCACTTTGTCACCCTCGCTAAAGTGCTTTGGCATCATAGCTCACAGCAACCTCAAACTCTTGGTCTCAAGCAATTGTCTTGCCTCAGCCTCCCAAGTAGCTGGGACTGCAGGCGCCCACCACAGTCCCTGACTATCTTTCAAGACGAGGTCTCGCTCTGGCTCAGGCTGGTTTTGAACCTGTGAGCTCAGGTTATCCACCCATCTCTGCTTCCCAAGTGCTGAGATTATAGATAGACGTGAACCACCCCACCCTGCCCACCAGTTTTATCTTTTTAATTGTCTTCGAAACTCAAAATATGTTTATTGTAAATTGAAAATCGTGAGCAAATTGAGTAGAACTAAGAGAAGGGCAGGGCCTGGTCTTAATCTCTTAGGATGATTGGCAAATATCACCAAAGGACATTTTTAGCTTGCTTTTTAAATCTTTCACAGGGGCTTTCCTCTAGATGGCAGCTGTACTCTTCACACCTGACTTCCTCATAGTAGTTTATGTAAGATACCATTGAGTGGGAGTAGCCAGAGATATTTACAAATTAGCATTTTAAAATTTAATTATGCATGGATGTAAAGAAACTTCCTGAGATAATTTATTTTTTTATTTTTTATTTTTTGTAGAGACAGTCTCACTTTATCGCCCTCGGTGGAGTGCCGTGGCATCACACAGCTCACAGCAACCTCCAACTCCTGGGCTTAGGCGATTCTCTTGCCTCAGCCTCCCGAGTAGCTGGGACTACAGGTGCCCGCAACAATGCCCGGCTATTTTTCTGTTTTGCAGTTTGGCCGGGGCTGGGTTTGAACCCACCACCTTTGGTATATGGGGCCGGCGCCCTACTCAGTGAGCCACAGGCGCCGCCCCCTGAGATAATAATCTATGAAGTAGAATCAGCCTTGTATACAATAAGCAATGACAAGCAAGCTGATTCTTTTCTTTTGATACTTGCTAAATATACAGGGGTTTTTTTGTGGCTTCAACAAACAAACAAACATTTATGTCATGTATCTTCCCATGAAAAGGTGGAAATAAGAAGAAGGAAAGAAAGAAAATTATCCTTGGCTCACCCTATGTAAATATATTGGCATATTTCTTTTGCCTTGTTTTTATGTGTTTGTGTATTTTATATGCTTTGTATATATTTTTATATACATTGTCAGTTTTTAGTATGCTTGTGATTATACTGTAGATACAGTTTCAATTTTATTCCCACTTACTACATAGCTGATTTTCTTAATTTTTGTCATAAAATAATATTAAATTTGGATGTTCATGTGTTTCTTAACCATTCCAGTTCTGTGTCTGAAGTTTTCATTAATCCCAGCTCACTCATTTATTTATTTATTTATTCATTCAACCAGCAAGTATTTATTATTGCATGCTTGCTCTGGCGCAAATTTTTTTTTGTTTTTGAGACAGTTGCACTTTGTCACCCTTGGTAGCTCACAGCAACCTCAAACTCTTGCCTCAAACACAAGCCCTTCTCTTGCCTCAGCCTCCCAAGTAGCTGGGACTACAGGAGCCTGCCACAATGCCCAACTGTTTTTAGAGGTGAGGTCTTTCTCTGGCTCAGGCTGGTCTCAAACCTGTGAGCTCTGGCAATCCACCCTCTTCAGCCTCCCAAGTGCTGGCACTAATGTTTTGATGAGGATTTTGATGTATAAAAGTTTTTTCAGTGCAAGTTGGATAATTTCCTTAGCTTAGGTTCTCTAAAGTGAATCTTCTGGGTCAAAGTAAAGGAGTATTTTAAACCTCTTGCTATAAGGTTTAACCAATTAACTCCCAAAGGATTATGCTAATCTAATTTCCCACTAGAAATGGGACTCTATTTTACGCCTTCCTCGCTTGCACTGTACACATGGTCATTTGCCCCTTCTAGTTGAGTGTAGAGGTATAGATAATTTTTAGCATTTTATGTAAATTTTAAAATGTGTCGGTTCCATAATTTTTTCCAGTGGTTTCTTCTACAGAAAATGGCTTGGTTAAAAAATCATAATTAAAAAGACATATGTAAATTAAGGAAGCAAAACTTTATCAACTGTAAAAACAAAAATGTCTAATTGGAAAGATAGTTGTAATACCAAATAACAGAGAGTCAAATATAAGGCTTATAAGTGGCTGGAAGGCATGTGGTAAGAATACTGGTTTTGTGTCTTAGGTTTAACTCCTTCCTGTACCATTTAATTAGTTTTTCGTTTTTTATTAACCCTTTTGAGCTTGTTTACCTTTTTGTGAAATGCAGATGGTATAAGCCGGGAAATGATTAATAGGAATGACAGAAAAAAAAGATTTGGACTGCATAAGTAATGTATGCCTCTCCTTTATATAGTTCAGGCTTTCAATTATTCTTACTTTTATGTTAATAACCTCCGGTGGTGCTTGCTTTGTATTTTCCATTTATATTTTGTTCATATGTTTTCACAGTTTTGCAGAGTAGCCTTTTAAAAAATGTTAGAAGGCTGTTAGGTGTGCTAAGCAGGAAAATAATAGCTATAGTTAAAACATGAGTGAAATTCGTGAAGAAAGATTATTTAAGTAACATGGCGGCTGGAGGAACGATTAGTCAAACCATGGGTGAATTGAATTGCTGTATATAAGGTGCTAACATGGATTTTCAAACATGAATTTTATTTAAAATGGTTTTGGAAATCTTTTTATTATATTTGAATGTCCTTTTGCATAGACTTGACGTTCACTTCAAAGCGAGGATGCATCTGCGTTTTGAAGAATTAAACAGTTGTTTTGTCCCCTTGCTTTCTATTTCTGTGCCATACGTACTTTTGTTGACTAGGTTGATTGCCTTTTGGCCTTAGTGAACACCAGTCACCTAGAGCTGTGTGTGGGCCTCTCAGAGTTAAATATGAAACAAATGACAGTTGTAGATATCATCAAGTTTATTAAGCAGCTAATTGCTTAATAAAACATTGTATTGTGGTATGAAGTATCCAAGATACAGAGAGCTAGTAGGGAAGAACTTTCACCACTGGAATAAGCTACTTCGTGGGAGTCCTTTCCTCCTCAGAGCTCATAAGGGAGGATGATACTCTTTTGCAGTAGGGTTCACAGGAGGGTGAACTGAGATGGTTATGTGTGCAAGTACAAGGAAGCTAATATTTGAGTAACCACTCTGTTCTAGACTGTTAGGTGTTGGGGCTCATATTGAAAGCATCTGGCTTTGAATTTCCAGTCTATTTGGGGATGCAAGATTTCTCTGGGTAATTAAACTGTACATATAAATGCCATCATTTAATTTTTGTCTAGAATTGGGGGAAAAAAAGGAAAAATTTAACATAAAAGTAATTACTTTCTTTTTCGTAGATGATGTGAATAGGCAGATTTTTAGCAGGGAAAAATCTGATGTGGCAAATTTATTGAGTAGAGGAAAAAGTGAATCAGCCAGATGGAAATAGTATATAATATCGTTTTGCATATTTTTTTAAAAGCTGTAAAATCATGATCCTAATTATAGTTACCTTTATTTTCTTAAGAAATTAATCTTAATAAGCAAAATAGATAAATGCTTATAAACACAAAACTGGAAAGCAAGACCAAAGTATCAAGATCCAGATTGTGGCAGAAATTGAGTATCACTTATCCAAAGTGCTTGGGACCAGAAGTGTTTCCAGATTTGGGGTGGGGGTGGGGGGTTAGATTTTGTAATATTTGCACATATACCATGAGTGATCTTGGGACAGGGGATCCAAATCTAAACACAAAATTCATTTATGTTTATATGTATACACATAGCCTAAAGGTAAGTTCATATAATGTTTTTAATAATTTTGCACATGAAACAAAATTTGTATACATTAAGTCATCGGAAAGCAAAGGTGTCCCTATTGCAGCCACCCATGGGGGACATCTGTGGTTGTTTGGCATCACCATCACTTTTGACTGAATTTATATGCTACCAATAAGCAGTCATTTTATTACACAGGTGCCATTTTAGTATCTTTTGTGGGCTTGAGTTGGGATATGGGCGTCCACAGAAAAGATATGTTGCCACTAACCAGCTAATGGGGGCTGAGAAGTTCTTTCCTTTCTGGAATTGGAAGGTTTGTGGGCCTGTTATTTCACTGCAGTCCTTCACGTGAGGTAGGCATGTTGGTGCTCAAAAAGTTTCAGCTTTTGGTGCGTTTTGGATTTCAGATTTTCTGATTGGGAATGCCCAACCTGTAAACCTATAGGTTTTGCAGAACCTACAAAGATATAGGTTCTGCTTGATTCATATTTTAAGTGTAATCAGTTAAAAATGACTTTATGAAGTAAATGCACAGACACAAGAATGTTTTAAGTTTGAAAGTTTGCATCTATTGTTTTAATCTCTTTGAAAACCATTTGGTAACTTTTGTGTATCAGGTAAATGGATGTCTATTGAACTGAATATTATGTAATTTTAAAATAATTCCACTATTTTCTCAATTTGAAAGATCAAAGATTTCAAGACACTAGCAGAAATTTGCTAGAGAAGTTAGACCAAATTTTTATGAAGATTGAATGAAATACTGAATGTATGAAATGATGTATAAAATATAGCAGTACTAATGAAAGGGTTTCAGAGAAGATGTTTTCATGTTAAGCGTTGGGACTGATGTTATAGGAACAGTTGCAGCTCAGAGGAAATGGTGTTCTTTGTCAGGAACACTGCAGACTTGATATGGAAATCTGTTCTGAATTTCTGTATCCCTCTTAAAAGAAATGTGAGATGATGTATAAAGTAGTTCTGGGGTTGTTAGGAAATAAGATCCCAAATTCTTGACAAGAGCTGTCAGATGTGCTGCCTTTCGTAGTCTCTTCTGTGTTAGCAACAGAAGACTTCCCAGAGCCTTCAGTATGCTGAGCTCATTCTATCCTCAGCCCTTGTGAGTTTTCCTTTCTCCTGGAATGTTCTGCCTGCCCCTCATCCTCACTTTCTCTTGACTAACTAACTCTTACTCTTTTTTAATTTCCTGAGAGAAAATTTTAATTTCTCTTCCTGCTCCTTGTCATACTCTCCTAAAACTTGTCTTTCACTGTTAGCACCCTATTATTTCATGCCTCTTCTCTTACAGTGTAATTATGTAATTATTCATTTACTTATTTGCCTACCAGTGAAGCTCAAGCATTCATCACAGTGCCTGGCTCATAGTGAATTCATAGCAGATAATTATTGAGTGATTAAGTTAAAATATACAGTAGGATCTCTTTGGACCTTAGTCCAATTTTTGCTTTGCTTTTGTTTATTTTTCTTTTTCATTTTCTTCTTATCTTTATTTTGGGGCATATCCTATTTCTAGTAGGTTATATATATAAATAACCGTTGGTGTTATTGCATGGTAATATTTACCTTTAAGGGAGCTATGCAGTTCTGTATATGGTTGTGTTTTGAGTTTTTTGTTGTTGCACTCACACAAAGCAAGAAGCAAGTGAAGCAGAAGCAAGCTTACTTTTTTGCTTCCTCAAGAGAAATGAAAACACATGTCCACACAAAAACCTGTATGTAAATTTTCTTAGTGGCTTTATTTATAATTGCCAAGAACTATAAACAACTCAAGTGCCCTTCAGCTGTTATGTCAGCAACCTATTGTCTTTCACCTGTATTTTAGTAACCATAGAAACACTTCTGAAAGGGACCATTTGCTTTGGAGAAAGCTGACTTTTGAGCGTGACTACTACTAAAGTTTTCCTTCAGGATTGACTCCTCTATTTTTCTGGCTCATATAATCAGGTATCTTAAGCAGTTATGTCTGCTAAGAAGCTTATGCTAATTTGTTCCTGATCCAGAGACTTCTTGCACTCTTACAGCAGTTTTGTAATTGCTTATTTACTTGACTTTTTCTTCCACTGAAATACTATAAGTTCCTTTATTTTTGTCTTTGTAGCCTTAGCACCTAGCACATCACAGTACCAAGAATATTGATCGCTGAACGTTCAGGAATGTTTCATGGTATGAAGGATTCTCTTCACAATGACCTGTTTCAAAGACTTCATTTTAGGAATTTAAAGAGACTTGAACATTTGGAAATTGCCCTCCTAATTTATTTGATTAATAGAAACCCAGATGAATGACTAAATTGAATTTTTTGTAGGTGGACCATCTTTCTATACTAATGGTATTTGACATCTCATTGGTTACCCGGTTGATTTGGTACATTTGGGATAACTACTCAGGAGCCTTCTTCCCTCAAGATTCAGTGATAGGCATCACAAAGTCCCGTACTTACATGAAATAGAATTACTGTTCCCAATTGCATGAAGATTTACCTTGGAAAAATATTTTAAAATCCTGAACAGAAATCTACATCTATATCTGGAAGGATATATTCATGGACTTAAGACTGTTAAAACTATAGCTGTGAGAAGCCTTGTTGTTCATGATTTTATTTAAGCTCATCACCGTTCGTTAAAAAGGAACATTTATGGAAATTTGTATGTTGTACATATTCAACAAATTTTTGTGTGCATACTCTGTGGAAGTTACTAGAATTCATTAGTGAGCAAAGACAAAAATCTCTGCCATTTGTGTTGTGTATATGGATTTTATATTCTACTTCTGTATGTTTCTCTATGTATGTGGATATGACATCGTAATAGTGTTGTTTTGCATTTTAGCAGAGGATCTGGTAAAATTGAAGGGTAGTTAGTTGCCAGTCCTCAATTATCAATAACCGTATTTTACAGATCTGTCTTCTGGTATTTTTCCCTTGGCTTATCCAAAAAAGGAAGGGCAAGTAAATGTTATTATATAATTCATTTAAACTGATATTCATTTTTCCAGCATGTGTAAAACACTCTGCTGTAAATACTGTGGGAGAAAAAAGATGGCGAACATACGGTTCATAACATCAAGAAGTATATAGTTGAAGAGAGGTAAGGCAAGTACATAAGTAATACTACGTAGAATAAGATGAGTGGTTCAGCACAATGGCAGTTGCATTAGGGGGGAAGGGAGTGTTAAATATGAGGCCAGAATGGAAAAACTTTACATCATCAAATACTGGAGCATTTGCTGCTCTTATTGTTGGTAGAGATGTTAAGTTTCACAGTTACCTTGTGAAAATGGCAGTTTCTTATACAAATCAACATACACTACACCTACCCCCAAACTCCTCTCCTTATGTTTACCCAAGAGAAAAAGAAAGCATATGTTCTAAAAAGACTTGTACCAGAATGTCAATAGCGGCTTCATTAGTACTAGTCAGAAACTATGAACAGCCTAGGCATTTTATTACATCTGTCGGGAAGTGGATAAACTATGATATACTAGACACGAGGATACTTAACTCAGCATTAAAAAGAAATGAACTACTTAGTACCTACAGCATCATGAACAGATCTCAGAAACATTTTGTTTAAAGAATTCTTTCACAAAATAAGGATTAAACTCCAAGATTCCATTTACATGGAATTTTAGAATGACCAAATCTTATTTATGGTGGGGGGGGCGGAAATCCAGAGCAATGTTTGGTTTTGAATGGGGGAGATTAACTAGAAAGGGAGATGGGAAAATTTTTTGTAATGATTATATGTTCTAAATTTTAATAGGTATTATGCTAATTGGTAAAACAGTGAATATATATTATTTAAGATCTTTTTGCATTTCATTGTATCTAAATTTTGCGTCAAAGGAAAATGAAAATATTGAACTCTACTTGATACATAAGCTAAATTATTTAAGGAGAAGTATCTTTTACAGATTTACTTTTTTGGTACTTTCAAGGTACTTGTATTTACAAGAGATGTGTAAAGAAGTGACTAGTTGGATAGGAGTGTAGTAAAGCAAGTACTAAAATGTTGGTAGAATTTAGGTGGTGAATGTATACGTGTCCACTGTAAAATTCTTCCAGATTTACTGTATGTCTGAACATGTAGTAAAATGTGAGGGAAAGGAGAGGAGGAGTGATGGATCTGGAAGGGAGAATAAGGAGATACTTTATGCTTTTACTATGTAGCTTTAGGATGTTGAGGGATGCCCTCTGATACACTGCTCCTCTCCTCTTTTTGTAAGCAATTGTTTTAACCTTCACCTTTTCTTTATTCTTGAAGACATAGATTAGGCGTCTCCTTTCAGAACCCTTTCTCCTACTTAGGCTATTGCCTGTTATCTGAGTGCCTGCAAAACATTGTACTTTCCATATTAAACAAAGGTGATATTTTTTGTCTCGCTCCCTGTTAAAATGGTATGCATACTTAATAAGGGTCTATCTTAGTCATGATTCAATTTTGTATGCCCAACATACAAGTACTTAACACTTGATAGATATTTAGTGATTGTTACAAAGGTCTGAATAGTGCAGCAGTGCTGGTGAAGGGCATTAAAATCAAGAGCTGTTTTTGGTCTTTTGAAAGGTGTTACATGGAAGGAAGAAGTTGATTATTGCAATAAATAGAGACCTTGGGTTTTACCTCAATGTCTTCTTTATATAGTTCCCTTAGTAATATGAAATAGCTGTATCAGACAATATTGTTCCATTTGTTTCAGACATGACTATTCCATTGAGCTTTAAATACAACTTTTATAAAATAAGCTTCTTCTACTTCTCACCTTTTGTGTTTTACAACACTTAAAATTAAATCACGAAGTGATTTTCTAGCATATTTTGTTGTGTAGTCCATGTGTATGCAAGTTGAGAGTACAATATAAATAATACAATGATAAACTGTTAGCTCAGGGCCTTTTCATGTTTTTTTAGAGTTGACACTTTTTTTCCCTAGGAACTCTGCAATTATCTGCAGGAGTTGCTGCATATAATTGCTCTTTTTAATCATCTTCATGCAAAGAAACATTGCCAACAACATTTATTAGTTTTCTTTTTTGAGCAGTAGTCATTTTCAGTATTACTTTCTTTAAGGTCAGTCCGCTACATCTTACAGGGCATAACTTCTCTAATAATTTTTTTCCCCATCTTGGAAACTTTGTGACCTAAAAAATATTTGGGAAATAAGCATTACTAATACAACTGACACAGAAGTTGCAGAATCCACACACTTTAGCCCAAGTACTTTTATTTTACTCAGAAGTCCTTATGTAATTTCTGTGTATTCTTATTTTAGGCTACTTTCTTTTTAATTTTTAACAAAAAGAATGGAATATGATTTTAAGAGGTGACAGCTGGAAGCAAGATGGGGAATAGAAAACCTATTAAAAGCAAACATGATTCCCAAAAGGCATATTAGGTATCATTTTAGCTACATAAACTGTTGGCTACAAGGATGTTGTTATGTAATACCAGTTTAATAGTTGATGACATAATGAATTAATAGAAAAAAATGAAATTACTTTTTTTGTGTACTTGTTTAAAATGATGGGAGAATGTGTTAAAGACTTTAAGAAGATTTCCATCAAAAGTTTTTTTTCCCCAAAGGAAATGTCGATGATTTACATATATTCTTTGTGAATTTGATTATAATTTGCAGGAACATTTTTGGGATGATGTATGAGAATATGTTTAAATGAAACTAAAATTTTAAACACTGAACTTTACTCTTGGTAGTATAGTACCTGTGCTCATGTATTTTAAGGCTTTAGATTTGACTTTTTTCTCTGCCTTTCCATCCACGGGAATCCCAGTGCCTTATATGGTCAAGACTTAGCATTAGCCTTCCAGTGAAATACAAGGCATTGCTCCAAAAGAGAAAGGAAAAAAAACCTCCAACTAGCTGACTTTTCCTTTTGTCTTCAGTGTTCTCTTTTTAGCTGTCTTTTTACCACAGTAGCTAAATTACTAAGAACCTTACGTGCATGGGTAGTCTTTCTTACTAGTGGAAGGAATTCCTTTTGTGGCAATAGTTTTATGCTAGAATGCTAATGTTATTTTAAAAATATTACATGCTTTTGGCTATATAATTTGATTTTTTTTTTCTCAAACGAAACTTAAAAGCAGCCCTGGTTATTTTCTCTTACTATAAGGAAAGGTAAGGGGTTAGGACAGCAGGTGGTGCAACTAGGAAGTTTAGTTAGTAAGTGAGATATGACATGGAAAAAATTAATTTCCTCTGATTACAGACGACAGCAAATTGGCAATCCATTTCTGAGTCCTACTCACGAAGCTAAATCGTACATGTAGGTTCCTTTCAATATTAGATTACTGTCTAATGTGTTCTAGATTCTGTAAGCACAGGGACAACTAAGATGGGCCCATACTTGCCTTTGAGAGTTCAGCTATAGTGGAAGCAGAAGGGAGAGAATTAAGAATGCATTAATGGGGCGGTGCCTGTGGCTCATCAACTAGGGTGTCGGCCCCATATACCGAAGGTGGCGGGTTCAAACCCGGCCTTGGCTGAATTGCAAAACAGAAAAATAGCCAGGTGTTGTGGTGGGCGCCTGTAGTCCCAACTACTTGGGAGGCTGAGGCAAGAGAATCGCCTAAGCCCAGAAGTTGGAGGTTGCTGTGAGGTGTGTAATGCCATGGCACTCTACCAAGGGCAATAAAGTGAGACTCTGTCTCTACAAAAAAAAAAAAAGCATTAATGTACACAGCTATCATTTAATAAAAATTTTAAAAGATGGGGGGGGGGGGCGAAGGCAAGATGGCCCACTGGAGCCAACTTTCCACAGAGGCTCCCATCCAGAAGGAGAGTTAAAGGACAAGTTTAGCAAGAAAGCCGATGGTTTGGATCTGAGCCAAAAGTGAAGGTTGAAGAATGCACATCAACCCTGCTGAGGCGAGCTGAGACCCCAAGGATACAAACTAAAGGTATAAAATCCATTGCCAAGCGTACCGGAGTCCCTTCCCCCACGAGAACGGCTCGCAGTATGCTCCATACAAACAAGCGAGCAGAGTTCAAATATCCTCCCATTTTATCCCATAAGAGAGACCCTCTGAAAACCGGATCTCCTTCCCCTACTAGGGTGCCTTGGCACTCTCCTGCTAGGCATAAAACTGTATGTATTATCTACCTGCAGTTTTGAACTTCCAGCACTCCCCTCCACTCTCACACCGAAGTCTGGAAGCCTGTCCCCCATGGAGTCCAGATTCTTGGGCATTTTCTCGAGGGGTGTGGATGGGGCATGGCCTGTTGCTGACCTGTGCTGATTTTCCTGCACAGGAGAAAGGAGAGCACGGTCAGCTGAGAGGGAACCATACAGGAGTGGCGGTGCCCTGAGGCACAGAGCGGCAGCCAGCAGCAGGAACAATAGGGCTCACACCATGGGGATATTTTGAAAGGACACTCCCAGTCTCTGGGCAACCAGAGGAAGCCAGGCATCTTCTCTGGTAGCAGCCACTGGCAGAACAGATCTGGGACGGAAATGCAGACCCCATGAGTAAAGGGTATGCCTGGGGCGGTACCGGCCTGGGTGGAGCACGGGGACTAGAATACGCACATGCAGACACCACAGTCTCCCAAGGCACGGCTGTCCCAGAGGACTGCTTCACTGAGCATCAGATGCACCCAGCCCTCAGGGGATCATAGCTGAGACAAAGGTGGGCAGCCAGAGGCTGGAACTGACAGATGAGTATCTGTTCAGACCTCATCCGCTATAACAGGAACTGCAAGCGAGACTGGGCAGTGGCACAGACAGGGCAGAGTTGCTCAAACAGCATCTGATCTATAGGACAATATATCCACGATAGAAACAAATTCTGTGAAGTTCTGTTCTGTCAGCAACATCAATTAAGGGTATGGCTGGAACTCAGTGAACCACCCCAAGCCCCCATTAAGCACCCCAGGTTATCAGGCTTCACCTTCTCCTGCCGCACAGTGGCAGAGAGTGGTGGCCTGGCTGAGGAGACATAGATCTCTCTGTGACTCAGGCAGGTATAAATCCTCATTGGAGGGAAGTGGGTTAAAGCCCTGCGGGGTTACCAGTGACTGGGCGTGACAGAGGTGCAAGGTGGGGAAGGAGACATCAACCTTCCCAGACTAATTTATTTGCTGGGTGGGTCCTTCTGACCTAACCGAGCACTGGAGTGAGACATACTCTAGCTGCTGGCAAACCCTCCCTATCTAGTTGCCAGAGACCTTTTGAACTCTCCCACCTGAGACCAGTGCTGACTGGGACAATTGATTTGGACCTCTTCAACTGGGCCAACACTTGAGGACTATCCAAAGTGGTACCCTGGGTGTATGGTTGTGGAAAGCTTTGATTTTCCTTTTCCATTTGTTGCCTGTGGGGGGAGTGGGGTGACTTAATTGCTGGTATTTCTCCACAGTTCAGACTCAACCCAGAGTAACTGATTCACTATGGTAGGACAGAGACCAGCTGAAAATAAGACAGAACCACTTAACCCCACCACACCAAGAAGGTCCCTAGTTTCTCAGGCTGTAGCACTGTACGGGTTCCTGGCAAAGCTGTAGGGGAAAAGGTACAGACACCAGTCCCAGCTTTTGGACAAAGGACTGGCCAATCACTACTCTTGGAGCCCCCAACCCATCTTTTCCCTATCTGCTCATCTAGACAGTGTAAAATAATCATTGGGCGGAATCAGCAGAAAAGCTCCAGTAACATGAATAACCAGAGTAGATTAACTCCCCCCCAAGGAAGAATTTGGCGGACATAACTAAAGATACCATTCATAAAAAGATGTCAGAAACCAAAATTCAGAATTTGGATTGTAAATATGATCAATAAAATAGAGGAAAAGTTGGAATTAGAAATTCAAGAAGCATTTCAAAAGTTGTCTCAAAAATTCAACAAATTCAAAGACAAAATCACCAAAGATTTTGACACATTGAGATAAGAATTTGCAGCCCTTAAAGATCTGAGAAATACAGTAGAATCCCTCAGTAACAGAATGGAGCAAGCAGAAGAAAGGATTTCTGACGTTGAAGACAAAGCTTTCGAACGCTCTGAACCTCTCAAAGGGGAAGAGAAATGGAGAGCAAAAAAGGATCATTTTCTCAGAGAACTCTGGGAAAATTTGAAGAAAAGCAATATTCGCCTGATAGGGATCCCTGAAGGCAATGAAGTGGCTTTGCAAGGCACAGATGCTCTTCTTCATGAGATTATAAAGAACTTTCTAGACATGTCAAGACATTCTGAAATTCAGATAGCAGACAGTTTCAGAACCCCAGCAGGACTCAACCCAAATAAGATATCCCCCAGGCACATCATAATTAACTTCATTAGAGTTAATATGAAGGAGAAAAATTCTCAAAGCAGCCAGATGTAAGAAAACCATAACGTACAAGGGGAAAAATATTAGAATAACTGCAGATCTCTCTGCTGAAACCTTTCAAGCTAGAATAGGGTGGTCATCGACTTTTAATCTCCTAAAACAAAATAACTTTCAAACCAGGATCCTGTATCCAACTAAACTGAGTTTCATTTATCATGGAGAAATTAAATACTTTAATGGCATTCACATGTTGAAGAAATTTGCCCTAACTAAACCAGCTCTCCAGGATATTCTCAGACCTGTCCTCCATAATGACCAGTGCAGTCCTCCACCTTTTGAGTTACTCCACAAAAGTAAACTCACTCAGAAACTTTTGATCAAATTCCACCTTCCACAGTGGGGAAAGGATAAAAAATGTCCACTGGACTTTTAAAAAGCTCGATACCCCAAATTCTGTCAGGCATATCAATATTCTCAATTAATGTGAATGGCTTAAAATTGTCCTCTAAAGAGGCACAGGTTGGCTGACAGGATACAAAAACTCAGGCCAGATACCTACTGTATACAAGAATCTCATCTTACATTAAAAGACAAGTATAGATTCAGGGTGAAGGGATGGTCATCTATATTCTAGGCAAATGGAAAGCAGAAAATAGCAGGTGTTGCATTCTTATTCATAGACACAATAGGCTTTAAACCAACAAAAGTAAGGAAGGATAAGGATGGACACTTCATATTTGTTAAGGGTAATACTCAGTATGATGAGATTTCAATTATTATTATTTATGCACCCAACCAGAATGCACCTCAATTTATAAAAGAAACTCTAATAAAAGACATGAGCAACTTGATTTCCTGCAGCTCCGTGGACTTGGAAATTTTAAAACTCTTTTAGCAGTGTTGGATAGATCCTCCAATAAGAAGCTAAGCAAAGAAATTTTATATTTAAACTTAACCATTCAACATTTGTATTTAACAGACATCTACAGAACATTTCATCTTAACAAAACTGAATACGTATTCTTCTCATCAGCCCACAGAACATACTGCAAAATCGATCACATCTTAGGTCACAAGTCTAACCTCAGCAAATTTAAAGGAATAGAAATTATTCCTTGCATCTTCTTGGACTATCATGAAATAAAAGTTCAACTCTTAACAACGGGAATCTGCGTACTCATACAAAAACATGGAAGCTAAAGAACCTTATGCGGAAGGATAGCTGGGTCATAGACGAGATTAATAAGGAAATTACCAAATTTTTGGAACAAAACGACAATGAAGACACGAATTATCAGAACCTTTGGGATACTGCAAAGGCAGTCCTGAGAGGGAAATTTATAGTACTGCAAGCCTTCTTCAAGAGAATGGAAAGAGAAGAAGTTAACAACTTAATGGGACATCTCAAGCAACTGGATAAGGAACAACATTCCAATCCCAAGCCAGCAGAATAAAAGAAATAACCAAAATTAGAGCAGAATTAAACGAAATTAAAAACAAAAGAATCATACAACAGATCAATAAATCAAAAAGTTGTTTTTTCGAAAAGATTAATAAAATAGATAAGCCTTTGGCTAAGCTAACCAGGAAAAAAAAGAGTAAATCTCTAATTTCATCAATCAGAAATGGTAAAGACGAAATAACAACAGACTCCTCAGAAATTAAAAAAATCCTTAAGGAATATTACAAGAAACTTTATTCTTAGAAATATGAAAATCTGAAGGAAATTGACCAATACTTGGAAGCACATCAACTTCCAAGACTCAGCCAGAATGAAGTGAAAATGTTGAACAGGCCTATATCAAGTTCTGAACTAGCATCAGCTATACAAAATCTCCCTAAAAAGAAAAGCCCGGGACCAGATGGCTTCACATCAGAATTCTACCAAACCTTTAAAGAGAAACTACTACCTATATTACTCAACCTCTTCCAAAATATAGAAAAAGAAGGAATACTACCCATTCTATGAAGCAAACATCACCTTGTTCCCCAAACCAGGAAACAACCCCACAAGAAAAATAATAGACCAATATCACTAAGGAATATTGATGCAAAAATATTCAACAAGATCCTAATAAACAGAATCTAGGAACACATCAAACAAATTGTACATCATGACGGAGTGGGTTTTATCCCAGCATCTCAAGGCTGGTTCAAACTACGTAAATCTATAAACATAATTCAGCACATAAACAAATTAAAAAACAAAGAGCGTGTGATTCTCTCAATTGATGTAGAAAAAGCTTTTGATAATATCCAGCATTTCTTCATGATCAGAACACTTAAGAAAATTGGTGTAGCCGGGACATTTCTTAAACTGACAGAGGCCATCTGCAGCAAACCCACAGACAATATTGTATTGAATGGAGTGAAATTGAAATCATTTCCACTCAGATCAAGAACCAGGCAAGGTTGCCCATTATCTCCACTGCTCTTTAACATTGTAATGGAATTTTTAGTCATTGCAATTAGGGAAGAAAAGGCGACCAAGGGTATCCATATAGTGTCAGAAGAGATTGAACTTTCACTCTTCACAGATGACATGATTTTATACCTGGAAAACACCAAGTATTCTACTACAAAACTCTTAGAAGTGATCAAGGAATACAGCAGAGTCTCAGGTTACAAAATCAACACTCATAAATCTGTAGCCTTTATATGTACCAACAATAGACAAGCTGAAAAAACAGTCAATGACTCTGTTCTGTTCACAGTAGTGCCAGAGAAGATGAAATATTTGGGAATTTATCTAACAAAGGATGTGAAAGATCTCTATAAAGAGAGCTATGAAACTCTAAGAAAAGAAATAGCTAAAAATGTTAACAAATGGAAAAACATACCATGCTCATGGCTGGGAAGAATCAAAATCGTTAAAATGTCCATATTACCCAAAGCAATATACAATTTTAATGCATTCCCTATTAAAGGTCCACTGTCATACTTTAAAGATCCTGAAAAAAATAATACACCGTTTTATATGGAATCAGAAAAAAACCTCGAATAGCCAAGACATTACTCAGAAATAAAAACAAAGCAGGTGGAATTATGCGACCAGACCTCAGACTATACTACAAATTGATAGTGATCGAAACAGCACAAAAACAGAGAGGTAGATGTATGGAACAGAGTAGAGAACCAAGAGATGAAATCAGCTACTGACTGTTATTTGATCTTTGACAAGCCAATTTAAAACGTTCAGTGGGGAACAGATTTCCTATTTAACAAATGGTGCTGGGGTGAACTGGCTGGCAACCTGTAGAAGACTGAAAGTAGACCCACACCTTTCACCATTAACTAAGATAGAGTCTCACTGGATTAAGATTTAAACTTAAGACATGAAACTATAAAAATACTAGAAGAAAGTGCAGGGAAAACTCTTAAAGGAATCGACCTGGGTGAATGTTTTATGAGGAGGACTCCCTGGGCAATTGAAGCAACATCAAAAATACACTACTGGGACCTGATCAAATTAAAAAGCTTCTACACAGCCAAGAACACAGTAAGTAAAGCAAGCAGACAGCCCTCAGAATGGGAGAAGATATTTGCAAGTTATGCCTCCACGAAAGGTTTAATAAGCAGAATCCATAGTGAACTCAAACTTAAAGAAAGCAAGAAAGGAACAAGTAATCCCATCTCAGGGTGGGCAAGGGACTTGAAGAGAAAATTCTCTGAAGAAGCAGGCACAGGGCCTACACACACATGAAAAAAATGCTCATCACCCTTAATCATCAGAGAAATGCAGATCAAAACTTCTTAGCCCACATCACAAGATCCCAAATCCAGAGGTGTTGGCATGGATGTGGAGAAAAGGGAACACTTCCACATTACTGGTGGGAATGCAAATTAATACTTTCCTTTTGGAAAGATGTTTGGAGAACACTTAGACATCTAAAAATAGACCTTCTATTTGATCCTATAATTCCTCTACTAGGTATATATCCAGAAGACCAAAAATCACATTATAACAAAGATATTTGTACCAGCATGTTTATTGGAGCCCAGTTCATAATTGCTAAGTCATGGAAAAAGCCCAAGTGCCCATTGACCCATGAATGGATTAATAAATTGTGGTACATTATGCCATGGGATATTATGCAGCCTTAAGGAAAGGTGGAGACTTTACCTCTTTCATGTTTACATGGATGGAGCTGGAACATATTCTTAGCAAAGTATCTCAAGAATGGAAGAAAAAGTATCCAATGTACTCAGCCCTACTATGAAACCAATTTATAGCTTTCATATGAAAGCTATAACCCAACTATAGCACTAGAATATGGGCAAAGGGACAAGGGGAGTGGAGGGGAGGGGGGAAGATGGGTGGAGAGAGGGTCATAGGTGGGATCACACCTACAGTGCATCTTAGAAGGGTAGGGGTGAAACTTAACTAAATGCATAATATGTCTTAACACAATAACTAAGAAAATGCCATGAAGGCTATGTTAACCAGTTTGATGAAAATATTTCAGACTGTATATGAAACCAGCACATTGTACTCCATGATTGCATTAATGTACACAGCTATGTTTTAGTTTAAAAAAAAAAAAAAAAGATGCACTAAAAAACAAACACAAAAAAGAATGCAGAATAGTAAATGTGAGTAGAAGAGTGTAACACAGATCAGTATAGCACAGTGGTTTAAGTGTGTTAGGTATGTTGTAAGGTCAAGGTTATTTTAACTTAGTTACTTTAATGTAGGCTGGGCAAGATTAGAAAATAAAGCCTTATTAAGGTGTAAAAGATGATGCAGTTGAGGAATCTGTAGGGATTAGCAGCCTGACAGCTTTTATTCAGAGGTACCCTTTGTTTTTCTCTAGATAGGTTTTAAGTCTAAAGTACTGTAGTTAATTCTTAAGTTTAGTAAGAGTTGACATATTATTATCACATTACTTTTTCTTGGCAGCTGGACTCAACTACCTCCTCCCTCCAACCTGTGTTTTGTAATAGAGTCTAAAAATATACTTTTGTAGGGTTTTCATCACTGTTTTATCTAAGACCCTTCATTTTTCTCGGCAGGGTTTTGTAGCCTCTGTCTTTCTGGCAGATGCCTATGCCTGTCAAAATTTAGATAATGGGAGACTATTTCTAAAAGATGAAAATGTCATGTAATGTATTTGCCATGTTAATCATTCACTGTCTAGATTAGTCAAACAATAAAAAGATATTTTAGGAGTTTCTTGGTTCCTTGAAATTTGTGGTATATAAAATCATCATCTATAAGTTGTTTCTCCAGAAAGTACAAAGAAAGTGTAGAATTATGAAATTGTTAATTCCTTACTGATTATCTGTATCTGAGAGAGAGACTTGAAATTGAAAGTACAGAGTGCATTTATTTTATTGCATACATTTTATGTGCATGGCACAGTGAGTTTTAGACTATGTACCTCAAGTTGGACATTAAAATAGATTTTGGAGATAAAAGTGGATGTTAGTGGGGGAAAAGGACTTCTCTTTTTAATCTAGTATTTTATAAGTTTAATTAATGTAAGAACCCTTTCATCAAAGAATTTTTAATAACAATTTCAGTTCACTAGTTTCATGAAGACTGTTTGGAAAATACTGGTTTAATTTTTTTTGAAAAATTGCTTTCAAAAAAGCTCTGTGCTGACAATTGTTTCAGGAGTCAGATTGAAAATGTAGGTGTTCTTATTTCTGCCCTTTTACTTTCCCTTTCACTGGGTAGTGATTTGAAGTGGTACATCAAACTTAGTCTTACATGTAAAAATACTGGCATGTTTAAAACATGATTGAATAAGTTATGCAATAGACGATTATATCCTTTTCCCTCAATGTGAATGTAGAACAGTTGACTTTCTTCTCTTGCTTTTTGCCCTAACCTCTTGCTTTTTAACCCTAACCCTAACTTTCTTCTCTTGCTTTTTGCCCTCCAAAGGTAAATGCTGAAGGAATAATTGTTATTATTTATTAGAATAGCTCGGGTTAAGCCCTTTTTCTTTTTTTAATATAGTTTTTATTTGTTCAGCTAATTTTTATTTATTAGAATAGCTCTGGCTAATTTTTTTCTTTTTTTAGTATAGTTTTTACTTGTTAAACGTACATACTATTACATTATTGGCCAATTATTATAATAACATTATCAATTCTGATTGGACATGCTCAGGAAATGGAGGGTAGTCCAGTGTTACTGGAGCTTTGAATTTATGGAAATGGAGAGATAGAATTAAGTTTAGGTAACTCTTAAAAGACCAGCTGATGGTATTTAAGAAGAGTGACAAAATATGAGAAAAGACAGAGAATTACAGAAGGGAACATAATGTTTGGGTACACACAAACTGAAGCAAATGAAAAGTAGTATAAATGCCTTACACATTCATCAGAATCAAGCAGTGTCACCCTCATTTATCATCGTATAGCTGATTTCCCCCACATTTCAACTACCACACATTATTGCATATTTTCAATGGTTGGGGGATGGATGTGACTTAGCTAGTTGCTTCTGGCTAAATTTCTTTCATGAAATTGTCTTCAAGCTGTTGGTTGGGGCTGCAGTCTCATCTTCGGATTTTATTATGTTTTATTTACTGCTATGGAATTTTTTACTATCCTGTGCTAAATTGTGTATTTTTTTTATTTTTTTAATTGGCTATTTTTTATTATTAAAGTAGGTTTATCATTTTACCTTTGATCTCTTGTTTTATTCAATATATGTTATTAAGTGGCACCAAAATGCAGGGCATTTCCTTTGGTTTGTTAACTTTTTGTTCCACATTCCTTTCTCTCTGGATTTTTACATGCTTCCATACAGCTGTAGTCTTATTTGTGTCCCCCTAAAATTCACAGGTTAGAATCCTTACCTCAAGGTGATGGTATTAAGAGGTGAGGCCTTTGGGAGGTGATTAGGTCATGAGCCCTCATAGATGGGATTAGTGCTTTTTTAAAAGAGGCCCAAGGGAGCCAGTTATCTTTCTACTGTGAGAGGACAGAACGTGTGAGTTGGGAAAGAGGCCCCCACCAGACACCAGACCTGCCAGTGCCTCCGTCTTAGACTTTTCAGAGTCCAGAGCTATGCGATATAAACATTTGCTGTTTATAAGCCACCTCGTTTATGGTATTTTTAAATAACAGCCCAAATGGACTAAGACACACACACATATATATATTTTTTTATTTTTGCCATTTCATTTTATTTTACTTTTTCTTCCTATAGTATGTCTTCATAGTTGTTGGGTGAAGCCAAACTACAAAGGGCTGATTTGTGTTCAAGGATTGGTAAGACAAGCTTAGTCTCAGTACAGAATTGTACTAAAATAGCAAACAAAATAGTACAAAGTATGCAAACCAGATAAAGATCCAGAGATGTGAGTGGATATAGTTTCCCAGTATTTTCCTAGTTTTTCATATGTGAGTGGCTTACGTGGAGTGAAGAACCTTGAGGGGGGAGGAGCTCAGAGCCCACATTTTATTATTTTTTGTATCATTAGGCTGGTGGGGAAAGGAAGAACAGGAGAGCCCATCAGCCTCCTCTTCTACATACTACAATATAGGCCTTATTTGGCTGTGACATTTATGTTTCCTACTGTCTTATTGGGCCCACAGTTGTCCTGGTCATGTCCTGTTACAATTGTCATGCTGTTTATTATGTATCTTTTCAGAGATAGATGATGATAAATGAAATATGTGTATATAACATGATTGATCAGAGATTTACTAATGTTTTACATTTATTCTTTTCATTGAGCAAAATGTCCAGGAATTTGTCCATATTAGTCCATAAATTAGTTTTTTGTTGATGGAAATTTAAGTTGTTTCTAGTCTTAACCAGAATTTAATGAATAATTTTGTACTTGTGTGAGTACATTTGCAGAATAAATTCCTAAAATAATTGTAATATCAAAGGGTGTGTGCATTTGAAATTTTGATAGGCAGAACAAAATTGTTTGGGGCGTTATTTTACCTTTGGCTGCTTTTGTTTACTTGTATAGCCTGCTGGTTAGGTGCGCGGATAGTAAAACCAGACTGCTGGGTTAACATCCCGATTTTGTCAGTTAATCAGCTTTTAAATAATAGTAATAATAGTTCTTACCGTTTGGTTATTGTGAGGATTAAACAAGGTAATATGCATAAGGTATCTAGAACAGTTCCCTGGCACATACAAAATTGCCATAGATGTGTTTTAGAGTTAATGTTTATTTGGGAGAAGAGCTCTGGTAAAGTCGAGCTTCGAGCTGCCATTTTTACTCGGAAGTACTTAACCCCTTAAAATCATATTTTCCTTCTGCTTCTGTAAAACCACACTTGTATTTCTTTCCCTCTTGCCTCCTCAGACTAATGCGTCTTAATCTCCTTTGTTATTTCCACTTTCTTACAATAAATTCTTATGAGCCCTCTGAGTTCCAACACAGGCATTCATTCTCTCTCAATCTTCTAGTATATTTTGCCAGTTCGATGGGAAGAACTTCTTTAAAATGGTAATTCCTGGGCACCTCCCTCAGACATTTTGACTTCCCCTCTTTCCTAGGTCCAGGTTAAGTATTTTAGTTAAATCCATAGTATTTAATATAGCCCTTTTTGTTAGTGTGTATTTAGTTATGTGTCTTGTCTGCTGGATTCCGACCTGTATGAGTGTGGAAATCTGGTATACTTCATTGTATTCGTAGCAGCCAGTGTAATGTCTTACCCGTCTGGGCACTCGGTAAATATTAGTTAAGTTGTTAGAAAGCCTGTGCTTTTTTTCTTTATAGGCTCCATGTTTTAGTAGACACTAAGAAAATCATCAAGAAACAATTAGTTAATAACTGTATGAATGTTTTGGTTTTTCTTTTGGAAAAGCTTGAGAAGTTTTTGGAAAATAACTCAATGATTTAAAAACATTAATAATGTTTTAGTTAACACTTTGACATATATTTTTCCAGACTTTTAGTTAGGCATTTCAAAGGCAAGAATGGTATTATTATACATATTCTTTTGTAACCTTTTAAAAGATTAAAGGAATATAATAGTAATTAAAAGCTTTTATTAGTTTCCCCTAAACTGAAATTTTCTCATTATATATTTATTGATTAAACCCCTCTGGATCAGTTTGTGAATCACATCTGATAAAAGACAGAATTCAACAAGGAAACATCTACCTTCCTGCCTAGCTGTAAAGTTCAGACAGTAGTAGACCTGACATGAAATTTAGTTTCTCTACAAAGCTTTCCTTAACTCATCTCTACTCACTTACTGATTTTTCCTTTATTTTGCTATAATGCTTTTCAGTTGCAGAGTGTTTTTCTACTTAACCTGCTTGTCTTTTTCACCTAATAAAATTTTGGGCATCCTGCAGACAAGTGATTGTTTTAGTATAGCAACAAAAATTTATTGAAATGGCACTGGTTAGTATTATGGAATGTCTATATAATATGAGGCAGTTTCTATTCTTAACAACATAATCTAGCTGGTAGAAAAGACTGTAAAGACATGAAACAGTAATAAAAGCAGCATGTCTCACGCAGCACTTAAGACAGTTTATGCATATACACAGTAGGTCATAAATGCCTACTGACACAGTCACACACCTCTCAGTGGGGGGTCACTTCCTGACCCACCCCTCACCTCATCCACACGGTTCCGTGACTTTAAGAAGTAGTTAGTATTTTATTTAGATTGACTTCATGTCTGCTATGTACTTGCTGTGTGCCAGGCATTGTGCATAAAGTAAGGAAGAGACACAAAGTGCTGGTCTTTGTATCTACAAAAATGGATGGCTCATTGTGTTGTATGTAGTAGGTAATCAGTAAAAATTATTCATGAGAGAATCATCCTGAAGTTCAGCTTGTTTTATATCCCTAAAGATTCTAAACTCAAGAAGAAATGCTCTTCCCTTACTAAGTTCTCAAGTAAAACCATTGTCATTTAAAAATCTCAGTTCAACTTACTACGTTATAGACCTTTATCAATAAAGGAAATAACAGAGCTGTATAACAAGAATAGATAAGAGACATATTTTAGTCCTTGAATATTTATGGTTTCTAGTTTGGGGTATTCTCATAGTATTTGTTGAGTGAATATTTGAGCAGTAATGAAATTAACTTCTTTTAGAAACTTTCATTATTATTTTTTGTCTCAGAAATGTTTTGGTCAGTTTGTTTTTCTTTGTTTTTTTGTTTTTTTTTTCTCCTTCTTTTGAGACAGAGCCTCATGTTGTCACCCTGGGTAGAATGCAGTTGCATCACAGCTCACAGCAACCTCCAACTCTGGGCACAAGCGATTCTCCTGCCTCCGCCTCCCAAGTAGCTGGGACTGCAGGCACCTGCCACAACGCCCAACTATTTTTTGGTTGTTTGGCGGGCCCGGGCTGGAGTCGAACTTGCCAGCTCAGGTGTATGTGGCTGGCTCCTTAGCCACTTGAGCCACAGGTGCCAAGCCGTATTGTATGGTTTTGTTGTGAGACTAAGTTTTGCTCTATTGCCCAGGCTGGAGTGTAAGGACATGATCATAACTCACTGCACCCTCAACTTCTGGACTTAGGTGGTCATTCAGCACAGCCTCCTGAGTAGCAAGGACTATAGGTTTGCACCACCTCACCTAGCTAATTATTTTATTATATTTTGTGGAGACAGGATCTGGCTATGTTGTTGAAGCAGGTCTTGAATTCCTGGTCTTAAGTGGCTGTTTTATAGGCTATATTTGCCATGATTCGTTTATCAATCCACAAATATATAATGTATTGTATATTCTCTGTCAGGCATTGTGTCTCGTATAATCTCTATAGGATACTATACATAAACATGACTTTTTCTTTGGCTGAATAAAGAATTTTCTATGGTCTAGCCCTTCTGTATCATCTGTTTTAGATTGATTGTTTCTGGTCATCTTACCATTTGAATATATGACTTATTAACCCAGGTTTCTATTTTTATATCTAGCTTTCCCACCTTATACACATATGATAAGAGAGTAGAAAGGTAAGAAAACTTTAATATTAAAAGTAAAACACTGAACTATTTGTTTTCTTAACTATAGTAATAGATAGCCTCCTAAAATTATACATTGTTCATTTATTTGCCAGTCTTTTAATGCAAGACCAAGGTATTTATTTTTTATCATTTAGTATAGGAATACTGCTTGTTGTGCTTCTTGTATCACACCTGTTAAGTCCTGCTTTGAAATGATCAGCTTTTGTTCCTTTAAAGTAGAACAAAAACGCTACATACACAGCATTATCTGGTTCATTTTCTCTTTATACATACTCAGTTACATTTATATCACCTTAAATGCTTGGAGTAGGAAAAGTTTTCAAATATATCCATAAAAAATCTCCTACCATTTGAGTTTTTCCTAAAAGTCATAAAGAATTGTTTCTGTGAAGTAGAAATTGACTAAGAGAACTTTTCTGTATTCAAATTTGCATATTACCTATCAATAATTAACTATGTTACTAGTGATTAGGCACAAATTACCAGGATTTTAAGTGACTATAATTACATTCTCCCCTAAATTACTGTAGTTACATTTGTATACAATTATTTTCTTTTGCTTTGTTCTTCTGCATCATCCATAATTTGTACTGATGAGTTTACAGAAAAGTTTGAGAGAGGTTTGTAATCAATCCCTAAGATTTTTTTTTTTTTTTTTTTTTTTTTTTTTTGCAGTTTTTGGCCAGGGCTGGACCTGAACCCACCACCTCTGGCATATGAGGCCAGCGCCCTACTCCTTTGAGCCACAGGCGATGCCCCCTAAGATTTTTTTTAATGCAACTTTTAAAATGTAGTCATTCAAGAATGGAGAAGCAAGAATCCAGTGTACTCTATTCTAATATGAAGGCAGTAGATGATCTAATACAAGGTGGGGGTAGGGGAATGAGAGAACAGGGAGGCATTGCTGTGTATGGCACAGATCTTGGAGGCGGAACGCTGTTATAAGAGGCATACCTAACAGATGCTATCAGTGTAACCTAATTGTTTGTACCCTCAATGAATCCCCAACAATAAAAAAAAAAAAAGAAGAAAAATTTAAAGGAAACACTTTTCCCTGAAAATTAAAAAAATAATAAAAACATAAATAAAATGTAGTTTTCCTTTTAGAAACCATTGGTGGGTGGGACATTTATGAAAGATGGTACTAATAGGATTATTTAACAGTTCTTTGTCTTTTAACTTTGTTTAATAGCTTATATAGGGATGAGAACGTATTTTAAAATAAGAGTATAAAAAAGGAAAAAACAGTTCAAATCGGGAAGATTTAGCAACTGGATATTTATGTGAACATGACAGTGCTAAACTATTTGACAGGTAATACATGTGCTGTATATATTAATTCACATACTTCTCATAGCAGCTTTGAAGGTGGTGAGTTCTATTATTAGGCTCATTTTCCAGAGGAAACTGGCACACAGGATGAGGAGTTTACCCAAGGACATCCAGCCAGTAAGTGGCAGAACTGGATTAATCCTAGACAGTGTGGCTCTAGAATCCGTACTTTATAACAAAAGCACTTTCATGAAAAGGAATAGAGCAGTGTTCGAATTTATTTCAAATGCTATTAATTTTGTCATTGTGATTTTATTCAAATTAGATCTGTTTACTGTTCAAACACATGTTTTGCTCTGTTTTAGGGATAAAATTTAATGATTTTTAAAGCTACACATGCACCATCCAAAATCTTATCTTTAAGACATGATCTCAGTCTGCTTTGAGCATTTTGTAGCCTTTTTATTCAACTCTCTATTATCAGGCTTCTCAACTTTTTCCTTTTAAATATGTGTAGAAAAATAAAAACAGACGTTTTATGTACTTGAACTACTGGGTTGAATTAGTTTATAGCTCAAGTTGACAAAGCTAGCTGTCTACCTAAAATTAACCAAAATATCTTCACATAACCATCTATTATTGGTAATTGCTCTGGATATGCATTCAAGAAAAACTTTAAGATAAACCATGTCAGATAAGATTTTAGAAATGTATTTGAGTCATTCCTTTCCTTTCCTTATATGGCTCAGTAAACTGACCAAATTCAGTCCAATATTTTAAGTCAGCAAGTCATGTGTCTTGCAATGTGCTGCGTGTGTTAGCTTTTGATTCTCTTGGCAACAGTACTTTTGTGAGCATGCCTTGCCAACATCTTGTATATACTTTAAAAATGTTCAGGAGAACAGTTTGAACAGTTTACACTACGAACTTAAGGATCATGTGTGATATCTATTTTGTGGTAAGACTTTTTCTTTTTTTAAGATAGGATTTTTCTCTATTGACCAGACTAGACTGCAGTGATGTCGTCATAACTCACTGCAACCTCAAACTTCTGGGTTCAAGTCATCCTTCTGCCTCTGCCTCCTGAATAGCTGGACTACAGGCACAAGCCACCATGCCCAGCTAATTTTCATAGTTTTTTATAAAGACAGTGTCTTGCTATGGTACTCAGGCTAGTCTTGAACTTCTGCCTCAAGCAGTCTTCCCACTTTGGCCTCCCAGAGTGCTAGGATTACAGTCATTGACAATACTTTTAGCATTTGGTTTATATTAAAACATTTCAAAAACATACTACATTTCTAAAGAAAAAGAACAAGCAGATTTCATAATAATTGCTTTAAGATTTTTTTTCTTTTAAATATTATGAGTTATACATGTTTTTGGTTAATGGATTGCTTTTCTACTGCTTGAATCAAAGTTAAAAGTATGCCCATTGCCCAGATAGTGCGCATTTTACCCATTAGATATGATTTCACCCATCCCCCTTCCCAACTGCTTGATTTCCATTGAGTTTTACTTCCATCTGTGCTCCTTGAGTGTTGATCGATTAGTTCTGATTTAATAGTGTATACATGTGGTATTTGGTTTTCCATTCTTTAGGTGCTTTGCTTAGGAAAATGCTCTCCAGTTCCATCTAGATTATTGTAAAAGGTATTAATTCATTTTTTGAATGACTGAATAGTACTCCATGGTATACATAAACTACATTTTATTAATCTCATGAATTGATGGGCACTCGGGTTGATTCCACATCTTTGCAGTTGTGAATTGTGCTGTAGTAAACATTCAAATGCATGTGTCTTTTTGATGAAATGATTTTTTTTTTCCTTTGGGTAATAATGCTGGGATTGCTGGATCAAATGGAAGGTCTACTTTTAGTTCTTTGAGGAATTTCTATACTGTTTTCCATAGAGGTTGTACTAATGATAGTCCCACCAACAACGTGTAAATTGTACCTTTCTCTCCACATCCTTGCTAGCATCTATTGTTTTGTGCTTTAGGTATTTTTAATTGTTGTTTCTTATGTTACATTGAACAAAAGGCATAAACATTTAAAAATCAACATTAGCAGCATTCCTGTATGTTAATCTTTTCCAAAGAAGCAGGACAATCACTTTCTTTAAATGGGGAAACTTTAATAATTTATCCAGAAAATTTTTTTTATCTCAGTGGCAAAGGATTACTCATAAGATGACAAATGTGACTCTTCTCTAGATCCTGCCTACCTTTATCTTCACTATATTTAGTTTTACATCTTGATATACCAGAGCTAGAGCTGTTCTTGTGTTAATACACGCAGGTGTAAAGCCTTCTTTAGGAAGTATTTTCTAACTATCATCCTTCCTCCTTAGTTTTCCTTTTCTGAGTGCCCATAATTACCAGTGGGCATGTCTATATTTGTACTTACCATATTTGTTTTGGTGTAATCATCTGTTTTTCTTCTGTAGGGGATGGTGAATATCTTGAACTTTCTAGTTCTTAACTGAATAAAATACCATAAATACCTTTTTCTGCCAAGCAGAATATACAGATTATAATTTAAATTTCAAGTCCCATTGTTTAATTATGGCCTCAATACAGATAATTCCCAACTTGACATTTTCATCCTACATTTCTTTGCAGAGCTTCAGACCTGCATGGTTACATAGGTGTATAGCCACCCTTAAATACAGCATATCCAAAGCTAGCCTCCTTCTCGAATCTATGTTATTTATCTTCATGTATGGCTTCTCCCTCTCTCCCTCTTCTCCTTCATAGCCAGTCTTTCATTAAGCCTTGTAGTTTGTTAAGTTTCTCTTAATGTAGTTCCCTTCTGAGTATAGGCATACCTTGAGGATTTTGTGGATTCAGATCCAAACCATTGTAATAAAGCGAATCACCCAAATGTTTCTGGTTGTTCAGGGTATGTAAAAGTTACATTTACACTATACTATAGTTTGTTAAGTGCGTAATGGCATCATGTCTATTAAAAAATGTCTGTACCATAATTTAAAAACACAGTATTGCTAAAAAGTGCCAACGATCATCTAAGATTTCGGCAATTCATAGTCTTTTTGCTGGTGGAGGGTCTTGCCTTGATGTTGTCTATTAACTGATGATGGTGGTAGTTGCTGAAAGTCGGGGCAGCTGTGGCAATTTATAAAAGTAAGACAACAATGAAGTGTGCCACCTCAGTTGATTCTTCCTTTCACAAAGGATTGGATTCTCTGTAGCATGTGATACATTTATCCACAGTAGAACTTATTTCAAACTTGGAGTCAGCTCTGTCAAACCCTGCTGTAATATCCAAATCCTTTACTATTTTAGCAATGTTCATAATTTACCAGAAATAGATTCTGTCTCAAGAAACCACTTTTTTTGTTCATCCATAGAAGTAACCCCTCATCCGTTCAAATTTTGTCATTAGATTGCTGTAAATCAGTCACACCTTTGTGCTTCACTTCTAATTTTAGTTTTCTTGCTATTTCCATCAGATCTTTAGTTTTTTCCTTCACTGAAGTCTTAAACCCCTCAAAGTCATCCATGAAGACTGGAATCAACCTCTTCCAAACTCCTGTTAATGTTAATGTTGATATTTTACCTCCCATGAATCTTGAGTGTTCTTTATGGCGTCTAGAATGGTGAATCCTATCTGAAAGGTTTTCAGTTTAGTTGTCCGGGTCCACCATAGGAATCACTACCTGTGGTGTTGAATTATGAATACCCTAATGAAGTGTATTTCTTAAATAATGCTACTTGAAAGTTGAATTACTTCTTGTTCTGTGGGCTACGGAATGGATGTTGTGTCAGCAAGTATGCAGACAACACTAATCTTGTACATTTCTATCAAAGCTCTTGGGTGACCAGGAGCAGGCCTATTCTGAAAGGAGTCTTTTTTTTGTTAGCAATAGGTCTGAACAGTGAGGTAAAACCATGCTGTAAACCATGGTATATACCATGCTGTATATGGATGTGCTGTCATCTGGGCTTTTCTTGTTTCATTTACAGGAAATCAGGCGGAGTAGATTTATCATAATTCTTAAGGGCCCTCAGATTTTCTGAATGATGAATGAACATTGGCTTCAACTTGAAGTCACCTGCTACATTAGCCCCTAACAAGAGAATCAGCTTCTTTTTTAAAGCTTTGAAACCAAGCATTGACTTCTCCACTGTGGCTATGGAAGTCTTTGGTTGGCTTCTTTTAATATTGAAGGCGATTTCATCTACATTGACATCTGTAAACCACAAAGAGGTACCACCTTACCCCTATTAGAATGGCTTTTACTAAAAAAGTCAAAAAACAATAGATGCTAGTGTGGATGCAGAGAGAAAAGAACTGTTGGTGGGACTGTGAATTAGTACAACTCTATGGAAAATAGTATAGAAATTTCTCAAAGAAATTTAAGTTGACCTACCATTTGATCCAACAGTCCCACTCCTGAATACTATACATTTACCCAAAGGAAAAGAAGTCATTTTATCACGAAGACACCTACACTCGAGTGCTTATTACAGCACAATTCACAATTGCAAAGATATGGAATCTACCCAGGTGCCCATCAATTTGAGAGGATCGACAAATGTGGTATATGTATGCCATGGAATAATACTCAGCCATGAAGAAGGTTGAATTTTAATGCTTTTTGCAACAATTTGAAGGGAACTGGAGACCATTCTCCTAAGACAAGTATCTAAAGACTGGAAAACAATAATCACATGTATTCACTATTAAATTGGAACAAACTGATGAACAGTAAAACTCAAATGGAAACCAAGGGAAGGAGGAGGAGGGGGTGGGTGAAAACCTACCTGATGGGTACAGTGAACACTATGTGGGTGATGGGCACACTTTTAACCCTGACTCAAGCATTACAAAGCAATCCGCATGACCAGAAACATTTGTACTCCCATAATACTTTGAAATTAAAAAAAAAAAGAAAACAAAATCTGTAGTTTAGGGTAGCTAGATCTTCTGGATAACTTGCTGCGGCTTCTCCATCATTACTGTACTGGCTGCTTTACCTAGCACTTTTGTGTGATGAAGGTGGCTTCTTTCCTGAAACCTCATGAACCAACCTCTACTGGCTTCCACCTTTTCTTCTTTGGCTTCCTTGCCTCTCTCAGCCTTGGCTTGAGGGAATATTGTGGCTGATTTGATCATCTGTCCACACCACTGAAACTTTCTCCATCTCAGCAGTCAGGCTTTCTTATCATTTGTGAGTTCACTGGCATAACACTTAATTTCTTTCAAAAATATTTCCTTTGGGTTCACAACTTACCTGTTTAGCATAAGAGGCCTAGTTTTGGCATGTGTCAGCCTTCAACATACCTTCCTCCCTAAGCTGCTTTTGTCATTTTTAGCTTTTGATTTGAAGTGAGAAAATATGATTCTCCCTTTCACTTGAACACGTAGAGGCCATTGTCGTCCTGTCTCAGGGAAAGAGAAGGAAAAGGAGAGGGAGAGAGATGGGACTTGCCCAGTTGGTGGAGCAGTTTGAACATGTTTGCTGATTAGTTTGCTGTGTTATGGGCATGATTCACAGTGCCCCCAAATAAAAACAATGGTGGCATCAAAGATTGGTGATCACGTATATAATAATGGAAAAACTTGAAATACTGCTAGAATTACCAAAACGTGACAAAATAAGCACATGGTTTTGGAAAAATATTACCAATAGACTGGCTTGATTGGGGTTTGCCACAGACCTTCAACAGGTAGAAAAACACCCTACCCTCCAAGGAGCACAGTAAAGCACAGTAAAATGAGGTATCCCTTTATCTAGTGCTGCTTGATTCAGGTTCTTCCTTCCCCAGATTACTTCTGTGAACTTTGTTTTTTTTTTTTTTTTTTTGGCAATTTTTGGCCAGGGGCGGGTTTGAACCCACTACCTCCGGTATATGGGGCCGGTGCCCTACTCCTTTGAGCCACAGGCACCGCCCTGTGAACTTTTTTGAAATACTGATCTGATTATGTCACCCTTCTACTTAAAAAGTCAGGATGGCCTTTTCAAATATCATCCTCTTGACATTCTAAATGTTTTTTTCTACTTTGTCCTACTGCTGAAGTGACCTTCTGTTTACTGGTGAGAATATAGTATATTTTGTTAGTGTGTCAGAGCAGAAAGAGGTTGAAAACCATCGGTAGTCAAATCTACTCAACTTTGTGTTAGGTACAGACCTTTTATCACCTAGCTTTATCCTGTTTCATAACTTACAGTTACTTTAGACCAATTGATGACTTGATGTATTTTACGAATATTCCACGTAATTTTTAAGTTACTAGTGTCTTTGCTTAGTGATATAATATAATCACTTAGTGATACAATATAAATATAAATGCTTAGTGACATTTTAGAATGTCAAGATGACGATGTTTGAAAAGTCCATCCTGCCATGAATTGCTGCTTGAACTATGTAATCTTCAAAACCTTGCTCAAATATAAGCTTCTTACTAGGACCTCTATAGAACCTCTTAGTCATAAAAAGATCTGTGTATGTCCTCAATGACAGTTTTGTATTTTCTGCCCACTTGTCCTATATGGCCCTTATATGATCATTGTTTATGGACTGTCCTATATTATTATCTGATTTTTTTTCCTTCTCTTTATTCCTAGGGCCTTGGCATAAATACTTTTTAACATACATAATATGAAGAATGACTACAGGAATTAGGGGTATTTAGCTTAAACAAAAGAATATGTGAGAATTCTTTTTTTTTAAATTGAATATATGTATTTTATTATTCTTCATTACATTATTTCCCCCCCCCCACACCCCTCCGTGGTAAGACAGAATTGATTTACAGAAAAGAATACAGAAAACACCAAAGCTCCTGGTAGAGGGAGAGATTTCAAGTGGGGAGAGAGATGCTCTCATATGTGAGAATTCTTAGGGAAGAAAGTTTTTTTTTTTTTTTTTTTTTGAGACAGCCTCAAGCCGTCACCCTGGATAGAGTGCTGTGGCATCACAGCTCACAGCAACCTCCAATTCCTGGGCTTAAGCGAGTCTCCTGCCTCTGCCTCCCAAGTAGCTGGAACTACAGGCGCCTGCCACAAAGCCCAGCCATTTTTTTTTTTTTTTTTTTTTTTTTGGTTGCAGCCGTCATTGTTGTTTGGCAGGCCCAGGCTGGATTCGAACCCGCCAGCTCAGGTGTACGTGGCTGGTGCCTTAGCTGCTTGAGCCACAGGTGCTGAGCCAGGGAAGAAAGGTTTTTAATATTTAAATGTTACCAGTTAAAAGAGGGATTCCATTTGATACCTGATGCTGCAAAAGGAAGGTGTTAAAAGGAAAGGAGAATGTATTTTAGCATGTACAACTTACAAGGGGGCAAGTCAAGTCCCATAGGAAGTAATAATAGTAGCCTTTTAATAAATGGTGGCCTATTATATTAGTATTTTCTTTTTTTATTTTTAAATTGAGGTACAGTTTACATAACAAAAAAGAACCCAATGGCTTGGCAAATGTAGCTCAGCAGTTAGGGCCTCAGCCACATACACCAGAGCTGGCGGGTTCAAATCCAGCCCAGGCCTGCCAAACAACAATGACAACTACAACAAAAAATAGCCGGGTGTTGTGGCGGCCGCCTGTAGTCCCAGCTACTTGGGAGGCTGAGGCAAGGGAGCCACTTAAGCCCAAGAGTTTGAAGTTGCTGTGAGCTGTGACAACACAGCACTGTACTGAGGGAGACAAAGTGAAACTCTGTCTCAAAAAAAACAAGTTTAAAATGTATGATTCAGTGAATTTTTTCATATATATATGCCTGTGTACAAATTACCCAACATTTCCAGCCCTCCCGAAATCTCATCCTGTCCCTTCTTTGATTCTCACACAGTAGTTTAATAGTGTTTCTGAGCTCTGTCATCAAAGATCAGTCTGGAAATCTCTAGCACGTATCCTTCTCTCTCTGCCTCTTTCACTTACCTATTTCTCTGTGAACTTCAGTTGTGGTGTTGAAGATAGCAGTTCTTTTTTGTTCCGTGTTCTTTTTTAATCAATGTATATAAGCTTCTATTACTCAAATAGGATTTCCCCACACACACAGTACATGAATTTATCAATTCTATACAACTTTAGTAAATACCATCAGATGATTTTCTGAAATGGCTGTGGTTGCGTGAATGTTATACATTCATCAGGAATTTAGTTTTCTCTCCACATTATAATAAATTTAATGCTTTTTACTGAAGTCAAGTTTTTAATTTTTTTTATGTAAACTCTGCCTATTTATTGGGGTTATTTTGAGAAAAAAATTACAGTCTCACAACCAATGCCTTTAAGCTTTACAAAATATTCTTTTAGTTTTTTTGTGTGAATCTTTTTAGTAAAGTTGGAATCGGCTCGGCGCCTGTGGCTCAACGGGCTAAGGCGCCAGCCACGTACACCTGAGCTGGCGGGTTCGAATCCAGCCCAGCCCCGCCAAACAACAATGACGGCTACAACCAAAAAATGGCCGGGCGTTGTGGCGGGGCGCCTGTAGCCTCAGCTACTTGGGAGGCAGAAGCAGGAGACTCGCTTGAGCCCAGGAATTGGAGGTTGCTGTGAGCTGTGATGTCACAGCACTCTATCCAGGGTGACAGCTTGAGGCTCTGTCTCAAAAAAAAAAAAAAAAAAGTAAAGTTGGAATCATATTAAGCATTCTTTCTTAAAAATTAACATTATAGGCATTTCCCATATTCTTTTTTTTTTTTTCCACACACCTGCATTTGCAGGCTTTTAAAAATAACTCAGTACTCCTATGGCCATACCACTCTGAACACACCACATCTCATCTCATCTCATCTTGAAAGCTTAGCAGGGTCAGGCCTGGCTAGTGCTTGGATGGGATACTGCCTGGAATACTTAGTACTGTAGGCTTAAAACAACCGAGAAGTCCTAAATATCCATAATATATTGTGGGCCTTTCCCTAAATTCTTTTATAAACAATAGTTTCTTATTTGCTTGACATTTTTCTGCATTTTACAAAAAAAATTTGTACTATATACGTTTATTAAGTAGAGATTGATCTTTCTTATTGATAAAATCAGGATACTGTTTTAGAGAATATGAGATTTAAAAAAGATTTAGGCAGAGTTTTTTTTTTATTAAATCATAGCTGTGTGCATTAATGCAATCATGGGTACAATATGCTGGTTTCATATACAATCTGAAATGTTTTCATCAAACTGGTTAACATAGCCTTCATGGCATTTTCTTAGTTATTGTGTTAAGACATTTATATTCTACATTTAGTAAGTTTCACCTGTGCCCTTCCAAGATACACCTTAGGTGGGACTGGTCCCACCGATTACCCTCCCTCTACCCTTCCTCCCCCCTCCCCAGGCAGAGAGATTTAATTAATATCTTTTCTCAAGGAAAATTAGTGACTACTCTTACAAGTAGGTCTAATGTTATTTCAAGTCACTTTGAGTCAATGAAGTTTGTCTCAAGTAACATTTTATACTACTTTCTAATAGAATTTTGATGTTTCTTCTTTTCTTTGTTAACAGGTAGCTGTTGCTCTCAAATCTCTTCTCTTTTTCCTTTAACCCCTGCTCCATGTTGTTGTCTCAAGCAACATAATTTAAAATCCATGTGAGTGTCATTTACATGTTCTTTTATCATCTCCTATGTGTAAGGTGTGTTCTGGGCACATTCGGACCCTGCCAGAGATTGCTTGTATGAGGAATCACAGATACTTAAGAATTGGAAACATGGTAGGGAATTTTAGTGATATATAACCCAGCTTCTTCATTTCACTTGAAATATGAAGAGACTAAAACCGAAAATGATTGAATTAGTTGTCCACAGCTACAGAATTTGTGGCAGAGCTAGAACTAGAACTTAAAACGAAAAGCTGTGATTCTCTCTCAGTGCTTTTCTAGTTCAGGTACATTGTATAGTGCTTTTCTTGACATAACTTTGTCATTTTTCTTCTTAGGGGAATGCTGTTAAAAGCATTTCTTTTGCTTCTGTGGCAGGTAAAAGAAAATTGGTTTAGTTTATACAAATTCTTATAACGGAATTAAGATGATGATATCCTGTTGCAGAGACTACAGGCAGGTTGAATATGTTGATCAACTTGGAACATCTGTGAAAAGCAGTGTGTTAATATGGAAAGAGCTTATTTTTTGGAATCTGAGAGTCTGTGTTAGAATCTCAACTCTTTTATTTCCTGTGTGTGTGATTTATTTAAGCTACTCATTCTTGAGTGTTAGCTTCCTCCTTCATTCCCTCATTTCTTGAGACCCTTCCACATGCTATGAAGATACTTGGTACTTTGCAAGGGACTGGGAGGATAATAGCAAAGTTCCTGTTCTCATCTGGGTGTAAGGTAAACAAATGGTTAAAAAATTAGCAAAATATATAGTGTGTGTGACGATAAATGGTATGGAGAAAAATGACGCAGATACTCAGGATATAAAATGGTAGGATAGTGCTGTAAATTGGTTGGCTTTTGTTTGGGCTCAAGAGATCGTCCTGTCTCAGCCTCTGGAGTAGATGGGATTACAGGTGCCTGCCATGATGCCTGGCTAGTTTTGTATTTTTAGTAGAGATGGGGTGCTGGTCTTGAGCTCCTGAGTTCAGGCATTCCACCCTGCCTTGGCTTCCTGGCCTGTAATTTAAATATTGTGGCCAGAAGGGCATTGCCAACAAGGTGACAGTTAAGCAAGACTTAAATTTGCGAATGTGATTACAGGCATATCTCACTTGTGCCTTGCTTCTTTATAATGCTGATTCCTTAAATGTGGCGAGCCAGCTCCACACTGCTATTTCATAGGTTGAAACGCCAGTTAAGAAGCTCGTTTGTGTTTTCTCCATCAGTTATACTCTGTCATCCTGCCATCTTATTTTTATTGTTGTTGATGTATTTTCATCGCTTGAAAATAGTTTATTTTCCCAAATATAAAAAAACATGGACTCCTTTTGGTGTTAAGTACTGGCTAGGTCTTAATGTGCTAGTTTTAAGCCTCTTTTAATAGGTGGGAAGGTAATGCTTTATGTGTAACAAAATCTACTAAAACCATTTTTTATGACACATCAGTCTTTATTACTTTCAGTAGCTACTTAAAAATGTCTTTGAGGATTCTTAATAAACTTGATTTTTTTGTGCATTTAGAAGGGTAGCGCATTAATTTTCCAACAGAGATGTTTTGGCAGTAAACTAAAGAGGATAGCATAAACTAGTAAGTCTGCTGATTGATCATACTGGAACCACTTTTAAAGAATGTAGAGAGGGTGGGTAGTCATCAGCCCATACACTCTTAGTTGTGTGTCAATTCTGTGAACACAGATAAGAAACAGGAGTTGACTAGCTTATTTATCCTGTTTTTCTTAAAAAGCCACTTGCCCCTCTGAGCAAATAGTTATGACTTGTGCATTAGGAAAAAAGCCCTTTCACCAGTTTCTTGAATGGATTTCATGCCATCTTCCTAACCCCTGAAATCATCTACCTTTGTGCATGACACAGACTTCTTGTTCTTAAGCAGAAATCCTTGGTAATACATGTTTTTCCATAGAGACTATATTATTATGATTATCAGTAGTACCAATTCTAAAAAGCCTCCTCAGAGTAGAGAGCATATCTATGAATCTAACTTATCTCATAAGACATTTATAAAGTGCTTATATTGTATTTGTTGTTATAGGTTGAGTATCCCTAATTTGAAAATCTAAAATCCAAAATACTCCAGAATCCAGAGCATTTGATCACCAGCATGAGTCTCAAATGCTTGTTAAGCACTTCAGATTACGGATGTTACAGTGGTATAATACAAGGGTTCCAAAATAAAAAAAAATCTGAATCCAAAACACTTCTCATTCCAAGCATTTTGGATAAGGAATGTTCTAACCTTACATTTTCAGTAAATGATTCCTTTTAGAGAATTTAAATTTTAATTTAAAAAGCTAAAGATTTTATATGTAAATAACTACAGTATGTAAATATATATACATATAAATAGCCATAATACAATGACTATCTTTAGAGTTCCAAACATTGGTATTGGAGAGATTACTTGCAGCCGGCTGAACAGCTTGTGCTAGACCTGAAAGGGTGGTAAGAATTAGTAGGTGCTTTGTCTTATGGAGCAGATATTTAATAAGTGCAAATGAGTAAAGGCACCAAAGTTAAAAAGCATGGATTATAAATAGAAAACAGCAAGGAAGGCATATTGATGGGATGAAGACTATCCATCTGAGAAATATATATTATAGATAACTCTGCATGCTAGGCTCTGCTTTAGGTGGTGTATCTGGTGAGGAATGAAACAGACAAATTTTCTTCTTTGTGGAAGTGGTACAAAACAGATAAAAATAAGATAACTGTGTAAATTTGTGTCATATTGATAACACATTGATAACACATTTATTCATTCATCATTCATTCTTTTATTTGAAGACAGGGCCTTCTGCTGTTGCTTGGCCTAGATTGCGGTGTTGTCATTATAAGCTCACTGCAGCCTCAAACTCCTGGGCTCCAGCAATCGTCCTTCCTTAGCCTCCTGAATAGCTGAGGCTACAGGCACGAGGCCAAGGCTAAGTTTTATTTCTTGTAGAGATGAGTGGCCTTGAACTCCTGGCCTCAAGTAATCCTCTTTCCTCAGCCTCCCAAAGTACTGGGATGGCAGGCATGAGCCACTGCTCCCAGCCTTAGGAATTACTTCAAAAGGATATGCAGGAGGGCCTTTCTGAAGAAGAAAAATCTTCATTGAGACTTGCGTGATGGGAAGGAGCCAGCTCACCTAAATCTGGGGCAGAACATTCCTGGCAGTGTAATCAGCAAGAACAAAGGCTGAAGTATCTAGTCAAGGCCTAGAAATCCCCACTGTAGCTGGAGCAAGGTGATCTTAGAAACTGCTATGAAGTACGAGTACTTTGGAGAGGGTGTTTGTGACGATAATGTGTAGGAATAAACAAATCAATATGATCTGGCCCAAGTAAGCACTGAAGAAAGTTCCCTTCGTGTTTCTTGTACAGCTGTGAATTCTAAAATTTTTTCATTTCAGGACCTCTTTATACTCTAAGAATTATTGATGATTACGGCTTGGCGCCTGTGGCTCAACGGGCTAAGGCGCCAGCCATGTACACCTGAGCTGGCGGGTTCGAATCCAGCCCGGGCCCGCCAAGCAACAACGATGGCTGCAACCAAAACAAAATGGCCGGGCGTTGTGGCGGGCGCCTGTAGTCCCAGCTACTTGGGAGGCGGAGGCAGGAGACTCGCTTGAGCCCAGGAATTGGAGGTTGCTGTGAGCTGTGATGCCACGGCACTCTACCCAGGGTGACAGCTTGAGGCTCTATCTCAAGAAAAAAAAAAAAAATTATAGATTGTATCAATACAAGACCTCAGTATAATACAATATCTCAGTATAAAATATTTACAAAACACTAATTTAGTATGGGACTACATTAAATAACAAAATGATTTGCAGGAAAAAAAAACTATAACAAGCCAGAAGCCTAATTACCTAAAGAGACTTTTTAGCCTAAGGTTTTGATGTTCCCTTGGAAACACAAAATAATCAAAGTAAACTATCTCAGAGCTGCTAAACGTCTCATCTCATTCCAGATTTATCATTTTATCATTTTTTCCTATCATGGACTTATAAGAAGAAAGTTTTGTGTGTCTCCAACAAGCAAGGTTCATAGACATTAAAGGGATTTTTTGTTTTGCATTTTTGCTTTGTTTTGTTTCTCTGAGAGTACAGGTTGTGACTGAGTTTCTCCACAGCCCTTCTGGAAATTTGGGAGCCACCTCATTAACCTTCACCTTGTCCTTCTTTGAGCTCTTAGTGTGTGTGTGGAAGCATGCTAAGGGTTGCCCATGCACTGTCCCATTTAATCTCATTTACTGCCTTATTAATCAGGGTTCTCCAGAAAAAGGAACCAATAAGATATGATACCCTAAAATATTGCTTAGAAACCTCCTCAGTTCAATATCCAAGCTTATCACTTACAAATTCCACTTTCCACCCAATGGTAGAACATACTCCAGGCAAGTTCTCTGCTACTTCATAACAGATGACCTTTCTGCTGAGACTTCACCAGAAGCACCTTCACATTCATGTTCCCAGTGACATTCTGTTCATGGCTCTATAGACTTAGAGAACTCAGAGAATCACGTTGGGAAACACACAAATGAGACGTGTCAGGCCCACATGCCACAGAAGGAGAGACAGGACAGTGTGGGTCCCCTGAATGCTGAGAGCACAACGGCACAAGCCCCACATGACAGTGACACCCACCTTCCCTGCCCCCCGCCTGCCCAGGATCACTTGCTCACCCTTGAAGTTCAATCCCTGAGTTTGGAGGAGAAGAAGCAACAATGCACATTAGCAAATTAAGGAAGAAATGAATTTTTACTGCCGTAATCTCTCCATATTAATTCAGCTGGTAGTTAGATGCAAGTTTCTTTCTAAACTGCATGTTTGTCTACTTCCAGCAGCACTTAATGACTACAGTTGGCACATTTAGAAGGCAAGGCGACTGACTTACATATGCTTCTATGTTTTCCCATGGTCAGCAAGTTGCAGAAACTGGATAAAACCAAAGGATTCTGGGGGGTGGGTTTATTAAGGAATTTAAAAACATTAAGAACTCTGCCTGCGAACAAACCCCTGTGAATTTCCTCAAGAGCTGATGTGCAACTTACCTGTTCTGGGTTTTCTGTTTCCATGGTCTTGGCACAAGTTAATTCCCTGCCAATCATGCTTGTCACTAGCTGTTCCCTGACCACCAACACCCTCTGCGTGATTCCCTACTCCCAACCGTTGAGGGATTGCAAACTGGACAAAGAAGCAGGACGCTGACATCATATCGTGGGCCTGTGAACAAGTAATATGCCTGGAACTGTGAGTTTTGATTTCCTATTTAAGGGATGTTCTACATTATTCATATGGGATCTGTATGAGGAATGGTACGGATCTACGTACTATCCATACATAGAACCACACTCTCTGGGTGGCTGGTGAGGTTCCAGTTAGAGAAGAAAGTCCACAGTGCACAGAGGGGCCTGTCCCCAAAGAGGAATAAGGTGAGTCATGAACTTGTATCTGGAGTTCTAGATAACTTGCATATAACCAAGGTTACAAATTTAACAAGGAAAAAGGGAGAATGAGATATAGAAGCAATATAATAACCCCACCCCCCAAGATATACAAATGGTACTCTGTGATTTCACTTAGTGGAAGGGACAAATAACATGCCTGTGGCCTGTTTTATAACAGCACCAATCCCATCCCTGAGGGCTTTGCTTCATGACCTAACCACCTTCCAAAAGACCCAACCTCCGAATCCCATCACTGTGGTGATTAGGCTTCAACACTTGAACTTGGGGGAGGCACACTCAGACCACAGCATATATGAAAAGATGCTCCACATCATACGTCACCAGGGAAATACAAATTAAAACAACTGGATGCCATTAGGTATCTGTGAGCATGGCCAAAATACAGAACACTGACCACATCAAATGGTGACAAGGACATAGAGCAACAGGAATGCTCGTTTATTGCTTGTGAAAATGTGAAATGGTACAACCACTTTGGAAGACAGTTCGGAGGTTGTCTTTCAAAAAACTAAACTTATTCTTATCATTGGATCCAGAAATTGTGCCTCCCTTGGGATTATCCCAAAGGAGCTGAAAATTTATATCCACACAAAAAACCCACACACAATATTTGTAATAGCTTTCTTCAACATTATAAAAACTTGGAAACAATGTCTTTCAATGGGTGAGTGGATAAATAAAATCTGGTGCCTCCAGACAATGGAATATTGTGCAGTGCTAAAAAGAAATGAGCTATCAAGCCATGAAAAGACATGGAAAAAGCCTTCAATTTGAAAAGACTGCATATCATGTGATTCCAAATGTATGACATTCTCGAAAAGGCAGAACTGTAGAGACAACACGAAAATCAGTGGTTTGCCAAGGGTTGGGGAGGGAGAGATGAGCACAGAAGGTGTTTCAGGAAGTGAAACTATCGTGTGTGATAGGATGAAGGTGGATACGGGTCATCAGGCACTTGTCCAAACACATACAATGTCCAGCACCAAGAGTGAACCCCAATGGAAGCTACAGACTGTGGGTGATAATGATGTGTCAATATGGGCTCACCCAATGCACCACTCCAGTAGAGGCTGATGTTAAAGAGGGGGGCTGTGCATGCAGGGGAACAGGACATGGGTAGATGCAATTCTCCGTAACTTCCTCTCCATTTCTCCACGAACTTAAAGCTAATGCTAAAAAAAAAAAAAATACTTCTAGGGCGGCGCCTGTGGCTCAAAGAAGTAGGGCACAGGCCTCGTATGCCCGGGAGGTGGCGGGTTCAAACCCAGCTGTGGCCAAAAACTGCAAAAAAAAAAAAAAAAGAACTTCTAAAAAAAAGGAATATGTGAAAAGGAGTAAAGTGGGAGAATTGCTCTTTTTGCATTTCAGTGGATTTTTTGTCTACCAGAATGGCATTCACTGAGATTATCAAATGCATGGGCTTTGGATAAATGAAATGGAAATCCTCCCTTCACTAAAAGAACGGCAGCTGTTGTCACTTAGTCTTTACGTTATGTTACTAACATCATTGCCGCCATCCTTTCCAGATGAAGGGTTAACTCCACGGTGGAGTCTCTCAAGTCAGCGCAAAGAGCAAGCTCAAGCCAGCCCGCATTCCAAGCAAGAAGCACGGACTTGGAGGGACAATAGAGATTAGTAGCAAGGGATGGGCTTCGTCACTAAGCTCTCCTTGGAAGTAAAGTTATTAAAGTTTGATGCTTGACAATTCGAGGGGTAAAACTGTGCTGCTGTTTTGTGAGGCGGGAACAAATCACCACCTCCCACGGTCATAATAGGCCTTCCCCTAGACGCCAAGAAAAGACAATCATGGAAAGAGACACATCAGCAGAGCGGGTGAGAAAAAAATGACTTGGGGGTATTGTAGTTGCTGTATTTTGTCAAGAAATGCATCGCTCTGCAGATGGATCCGATTTAGTCATATTATGAAAAGCTAAATATGGTTTGTGTCCATAATGGCACCAGCTATTATTTATGGAGGCCCTGCTGTCTAGCAGGTGGGGCTCATGTCACCTCTGATCCTCACCCAGTTCCCCCATATGCTGTGTATTTGCCTATTTTATTAATAAGTAAACTGAGCTCTGGAAGATTCCATAATTAGCTTAAAATCGCATAGTTAGCGCTCTTCCCAGTAAACTCCCTACCTACCCCGACTGAAACCCATGCTCTAAGGCTGATTAGGTGACCTATAATAAAAATCAATCCAAAGAAGCCTGGGACTTGTTCTCCCTGATTCCATTCTCTGCAGGTAGCTGAGCACCCAGATGACAGGAATGTTTTACAGTTTACAAGAGGTAAAATATGCAGGGACAACTCAAGGTGTAATGAGCAAGATGTGTTAAACTGTAAAATCTTTAAATGCTGCAGCCAGAAACAGTAGTTTAGAATCAACACAAGGAATAAAATAAGACTCTAAGAAAGTCGACACGGATGAGAAGCTGTTCATTAAGATGCCGTCCAGAAGGCAGTGTGCCTGGGAAAATTTAGAACCCATGGCTTTAGGGGTTCCCTGTTAACTGGGAAGCCCCAAGCGCTAAGCAAAGCAGGGATCCCTTTCCTACCATGTGGAAAGGAACCAGTGTCCACTCCTCCATAGAGCGTATTGGAAGACGTAAACCTCTTTCAAACTGGAGTGGATATAAATACCTTATACAGATTCAACTCTGAAAAACTTCAGAACAGACAATCAGGATGGTCTACAATCATCAAGCTCAGAAAAAAAAACACAAGGATGGTGGGAACAAAGAAGAAGAATCAACAGAACGCAGATGACAAATGAGGAGAAAGACGGTTCAACCAGGCCTTGGGTCAGACCTAATGAACCCCATTCACTAATTACTTAAAAGTATTCTGTTCGTTCTACACCTACTTGTACGGTTTGCAGAATATTTACTTGTGCTAAAGGGGACAGCAGGATAAATGGGATATGGTAATTTCATTCATTCTCAATGAACAACTTCTGCTACATTTTACTGAGGATGCGGGACCTCAGGGGAGAACCCTTGACTTACCTGGGGATTGTCTTTCAAAAAACTAAACCTGTTCTTATCACTGGATCCAGAAATGGTGGACCCCTTTCATACTAGGCCCTTGTCTGGTTGTGTTTTATTTTTCTGTTTTATCCCTATTTCTGCTTTCATGGCCTTCCCTCCCTCCTACAGACACCCACCCCAATGAATGTGAAACATCTTAAACATGCGTCATTGTAAAAGTACAGTTTCTTGTGTATAGGTGTGTTCAGGTTACATAAACAACATCGGGCTTTCTATCTTTTGCTGCTTGTTTGTCTTGTTTTTGTTTTCTATTATGCTCTCTGCATTTAAGATCGTTTCATGGAGGTGTAGATACCATTGTCTTACCACCTCTAAATGGGCAGAGTAGCCCCGTGTGTGCATTCTTCTCTTTTCATTCATCCAGCGAGGTTGGCCCACCCCTACAAACATTTTCATGTGGATTTCCTAATGAACCCATGAGTTTTTCTTTCATGAATACCTGGGAGTGGAATTTTGGATCTTAGGGCATACAGTGATTTAATTTCAGTGAGTTCTGCACAAGCCCCTTTGAAATGCTTGTATCCATTTACACTCCCACTAGAAGAGGTTCATCCCAACAAACTCTTTCCACTATGTGATACGGTCATTTCTGCCTAATTTATACCTGTGGAGTAGTTTCTCATCATATCAACTTGCAGTAAACTGATTATTAATGAGATAGCTCTGTCCAGGCTTGTTAGCCAATTAATAATTGTTCTTCTTTGAATTGCCTGGTCTTCTTGAACTGCTCATTCTTCTAGGGATTTCTGTCTTTTTTTTAACTGATTTGTTGAAAGTTCTTTTATATTCTAGACAGTAATGCCTTGTTGATTGAAAATACTGTGAACGGCTTCTCTCAATCTGTGACCTGCCTGTTGTTTAACTTACTGTATAAAGTCTTCTGTCATCTTTCTAAAGTTACGAGTTAAAAAAAAAAAAAAGGTTATATTTTAGAGCAAGGTGACTCCTGACAATTACAGCAAGGATTTCGTGTCCACTGTGGGCAGACTAGATAACTATTTTAGGGTGTGGTCCTAGCTGAATACAGTATATTCCTGTCTGGCTGCCCACACATTTAGAAGCATTTGGAAACTTCACTACATTCACTTAATCTATTCTATGGCTAATGTTTGTCTGTCTCCATTTCACTGAGACAAACTGTCTTGAAGCCACAGACAAATTAAGCCCATGCTTTGCTGAGTGCTTCATCTGTAAAAAGAGACCAAAAACTGAATTTCTCACCATCTCACTCAACTCCTGCTGCAACCTTGTAGCTCCTTAATTACTTGGCTGGTAATTCTATATATATATTTCTATATATATTTTATCTTTCATGGTAATTGTGCTTGGGAAACCATGTGTCTCCCCTTTTGTATCACAAGAAATGTGCATCTTTACTCAGAAGTTTCTTAAACCTCTCTATGTGGAGGCATCATAGACACTTGACCTTCCAAAATCAAATCACTGCAGAATTTCTGTATATTTCTTTGATCCAGCAAAAACACTGTGTGTTACAAGTGGACCTGAACCCCACGTCCGCATGACCCAACATACATGCTTCTTCCACCAAGAGAGCTCTGCTATCTTCTCCCATCAAGACTGGCTTGAATTCTTCCAAAGAGATTATACAGTACCTTCAATAAAAATTATCACTTGGACCAGACGATTGTACTCTCAGAAAAAAACTATTAGTTATGCTAAGCTGTATAAAGCTATTTTTCATATTTCTAAAACCAGCAATCATTCACTCAGTGAGTTAAAATGCTGCCCCTGGCAGCTGCAGATTCTATCACCTTCTACCTCTTTCCTCACATTCTGTGTCCTTGGTGCAATTGAAGAAGACACTAACAGGCCAGGGGAGGTCAGTTTTGAGTCCTCGTCTAACTTCTGTAAAATGGACTAGATAAAATTGCCTCCCAGCTCTGACTTGTAAAGGTTTGATGAGGTTGAACGGAACAAAATCTCCCAAACCATGGGCTTTGCACCATCGCCAGTAACATCTTCTTTGCTAGCATACTTCATTGATTTTCCAGGCAAATTTCCTTTTTTTTTACTTTAAGCAAGTGAACAGTTTATTAAGAATTAAACAAAGGTATGATGTGATACAATACAAGCGAGACGCTCAAGATAGGTATAATAGTACTACTCACACAAAAACTTAAATTTCACCTCAAAAAAAAATCACAAAACAAAAGAGAAAGCAAT
>CAUYRH010069862.1:0-22620 GCA_963574655.1 Perodicticus potto | reverse complement strand
ATTGTATTATTTTTTTTGAGACAGAGCCTCAAGCTGTCACCCTGGATAGAGTGCTGTGGTATCACAGCTCACCGCAACCTCCAATTCCTGGGCTGAAGCGAGTCTCTTGCTTCTGCCTCCTAAGTAGCTGGGACTACAGGCACCCACCACAACGTCTGGACATTTTTTGGTTGCAGCTGTCATTGTTGTTTGGCGGGTCCAGGCTGGATTCAAACCTGCCAGCTCAGGTGTACGTGGCTGGCGCCTTAGCCCATTGAGCCACAGGTGCCAAGCCTATTGTATTTCTTTTTTATCACTTCCAGGGGTCTTGTGGTTGAGTGTTTAGGGTTCTCTAAGTATAAGATCATATCGTCAGCAAAGAGGGAGAGTTTCACCTCCTCTGCTCCCATTTGGATGCCTTTTATTTCCTTCTCTTGACTGATTGTATTGGCTAGAACTTCCAGCACTATGTTGACTAGTAGTGGTGATAGAGGACAACCTCATCTGGTTCCAGTTTGAAGCAGAAAAGCTTTTAATTTTACTCCATTCAGTAAAATATTAGCTATGATTTTGTTATAGATGGCTTCAATCAGTTTAGGAGCTGTGCCACCTATGCCTATATTCTTCAGTGTTCTAATTAGAAAGGATGCTGAATTTTATTGAATGCTTTTTCCACATATATTGAGAGGATCATATGGTCTTTGTTTTTGCTTCTGTTGATATGGTGAATAACATTTATGGACTTGTGTATGTTAAACCAGCCTCGAATCCCTGGGATGAAACCTACTTGATCATGACGAATGACTTTTTTGATGAGAAGCTATAATCTATTGGCTAGGATTTTGTTGAGAATTTTTGCATCTATACTCATAGTGAAATTGGTCTGAAGTTCTCCTTTTTAGTTGGATTTTTTCCTGATTTTGTTAACAGGATGATGTTTTCTTCATAGAACATGTTGGGGAAGATTCCTTCCTCCTCAATTTTTTGGAATAGTTTCTGCAGTATGGGAATAAGCTCTTCTTTGAAAGTTTGATAGAATTCTGGTGTGAAGCCATCTGGATCAGGGCATTTTTTTGTTGGGGGAATTTTTATTGTTTCTTTGATCTCAGTGCTTGAAATTGGTCTGTTCAGGAGATCTGTTTCTTCCTGCTTAAGTCTAGGGAGAAAGTGTGATTTTAAATATTGATCCATTTCATTCACAAAATTTCTGGGCATAGAGTTTCCTGTAGTATTCAGAGGTAATCTCTTGTATCTTTGTGGCATCTGTTTTTATTTCCCCTTTATCATTCCTGATTGATGTTACTGGAGATTTTGCTTTTCTATTTCTAGTTGATCTGGCCAAAAGTTCATCTATTTTATTTTTGTTTTTCAAAAAACCAACTCCTTGTTTCATTAATTTTCTGAATGATTCTATTGTTTTCAATTTCATTAATCTCTGATTTAATTTTAGATATTTCTTTTCTTCTACTGGGTTTAGGCTTAGATTGTTCTTTTTCCAGTTCCATAGGCTAGTTTGAGTTTATTGATGCTCTCTCTTTCTGTTTTTTGGATGTAGGCATCTAAAATGATAAATTTTCCTTTCAGGACTGCTTTTGCAGTATCCCACAGGTTTTGGTAACTTGTGTGTTCATTGTTTTTATGTTTGAGCAATTTAATGATTTCCTCTCTTATCTCTTCTTGCACCCAACTGTCATTCACCATAAGGTTGTTGAATTTCCATGCCTTTTTGTGGGGTTGAATGTTTTTGTTGGAGTTGAGTTCCACTTTTAATGTCTTATGGCCTGAGAAGATACAAGGTAAAATTTCAATTCTTTTGATTCTGTTGAGGTTTGGGTCATGTCCTAGGATATGATCAATTTGTTCCATGGGCCAATGAGAAGAACGTATCTTCTTTAGCTTTGGGATGCTAGTGTTCCATATACATCTGTCAAGTGCAGTTGTTCTAGAATCTCATTTAAGTCCCTTGTATCTTTGTTTAGTTTCTGTTTAGAGGATCTGTCCAGCTCTGTAAGAGGAGTGTTAAAGTCCTCTGCTATTACGGTGTTATGGGATATCATATTGCTTAGACTAATTAAAGTCTGTTTGAGGAATCTGGGAGCATAAATATTTAGAATCGAAATGTCTTCTTGTTATATTTTTCCATTGACCAATACGAAGTGTCCATCATTGTCTTTTTTTCCTTTGGTTGCTTTAAATCTACTTGTATCTGATAACAAGATTGCAACCTCTCTTTTCTTCTGACTTCTGTTTGCCTGAAAAATTGTCTTTCATTCCTTAACTCTAAGTTTTAATTTGTCCTCTGAGGCTAGGTGTTTTTCCTGTAGACAGCAAATGGATGGCTTGTGTTTTTTTTATCCAATCAACCAGTCTATGCCTCTTCAGTGGGGAATTCAAGCCATCAATGGTTATTGAGAGAATTGATAAGTGCGGTGGCATTCTAGTCATCTTATAAAAGTCTATTCCTGGGCACAGCCTATGGCTCAGTGACTAGGGCACCACCCCATGTACTGAGGGTGGCAGGTTCAAACCTGGCCCCAGTCAAACTGCAAAAAAATAGCCAAGTGTTGTGTTGGGTGCCTGTAGTCCCAGCTACTCAGGAGGCTGAGGCAAGAGAATCTCCTGAGTCCAAGAGCTGGAGGTTGTTGTGATCTGTGACACCATGGCATTCTACCAAGGGCAATAAAGTGAGACTTTGCCTCTTAAAAAAAAAAAAATCCATTGCTTAGTTTTATCTTTAACATCATTGTGGAAGCTAGGTTTTGTCCTTTAGTTTCTGAATGCTTTGCTAGCTGTCCATTGTGATGGTCAGTGTGTAGAGAACAGGTTGAAGTATTTCCTGTAGAGCTGGTCTTGTTGTGGAAAACTTTCTCAATGTTTGCATATCAATAAAAGATTTGATTTCTCCATCAATTTTAAAGCTTAGCTTAGCAGGACATAGAATTATGGGATGGAGATTATTTTGTTTAAGTAAATTAAAGGTAGATGACCATTGCTTTCTGTCTTGAAAAGTTTCCTTTGAGAAGTCTGCAGTTACTCTGATAAGTTTGGCCAAGTAGGTCAATTGGCGCTTACTCCTTGCAGCCTGCAGAATCTTTTCTTTTGTCTTGACTTTGGATAGGTTCATCAAAATGTGTCTTGGAGAAGCTCAATTTGATTTGAGACTACCTGGGGTCCAATATCCCTCTGAAAAGAGTGCGTCAGAATCCTTGGTGATATTTGGGAAATATTCATTTATAATTTTCTCCAGTATGGCTTCCATTCCTCTGAGGCATCTTTCTTCCACTTCTGGGATACCTATAAATCATATGTGTGAACACTTCACAATGTCCCATAATTCTGTCAGAGTGTTCTGCATTCTCTCTTTTGTTTTCTGACTCTAACTATCTGAGTTAGCTTAAGACCTTTGTTCTCTACCTGTGAGATTCTTTCATCTGCAAGGTCTAATCTGTTACTGATACTTTCTACTGCATCTTTAAATTCCTAATTGACTGCTTCAATTTCTTCAGCTCTCCTATGTCCTTTCTATATTCTTCATATTGTTCATCTCTTATTTGATTCTGTTTTTGGATTTCCTTTTACTTATTTTCCACTTTCTCAGCATTTCCTTCATTCTTTTTATCATCCATATTTTAACTGCCCCTTCTGTCATTTCTAACATTTCTTTACAGGTGGAATCCTCTGTAGCAAATAGCCTGTAGTAGTCCCTTGTGTGTGTGTGTGTGTGTGTGTGTGTGTTGGGGGGTTGCTCTGGTCTGGCTTTTCATGTTGTCAGAATTTTTCTGCTGTGTCTTCCTCATGAGTGTTTTCTTTTGTTTGTTTCCTTGCCCTAATTTTCCTTTCACTTTCTTTTGTTCTTTAAGTTACTGTGCTTCTTCCCTAACGTGTTGATGTGTCCTTTTATTTAGTATAGGACTAAAAGGATGAGAAGATTAAATAACTAGAAGGAGGAAAAGATTAAAAAAAAAAGAAAGAAAAAGAAAAAAGAGAAAGGAAAGGGGTTGAGTAAAAGGGAAGATTGACAAAAAGAAGAGAGGCACAGAAACACAGAGACAGTAGTAACAGAGGTGTACAGTAGGGTACTTTGACCCACACCAAATAGAGAAGAAAAACAAAAATACTATAAATCAAATAACAACAACAACAACAAAAAAAACAAATAAAGAACTTTACAGAAAAACTAGAAAAAGTGAAGTACTTATTATTAAAGAAAACAACAATGAAAAATTATATTTACACTAGAAAAATGAAGAAGAAAAGTAAAGGAAAAATCAAGGGGGAAAAGATCAAAATAACAAAAGGAAAAAACAAAAACAAAGCTATATATATATATATATATATATATATCTTGCTGAATATTGCCTGGGCAACAGGTGATTTTCTGGGGTATGAGATGTTAATTACAATCCTAATATAGCTGTACAAGATGGAGACTGGAGACCTCTACTGGCTACTTTTCCCTCTAACCCTGCGGGGTTGAGAGCCTGATTCTCTCCTTAGCCTACTTAAAAGACACTTTAAACTATTACCCTTGACCAAGCAGAGGCTTTCCCAGGAAAGCATGTGTTGGTGGGATCTCTCCTAAGTGGCTGCCTGCTTATTAGGCACATCAAAGCAGCCTTACTCTATGCCCCTGAGGGCCAAGGCTGTAAGGCAGCTTTCCTCCTGCTGAACAATGAAATCCTTGTTCTTCCTCAGTATCTCAGTTCTGGCCTCTGGGTGCTGTTCAAAGTCACTTGATTACTAGCCCAAGGTCTCCAGGCACAGGCCTTACTCTGGGACCATGAAGGTAGAGCCTATAGGAGCCTACAGTGGCTGCATGCAGCTGCAGCTAAACAATGAAAGCTCTTTTCTGGCCCAATGGATCAGTTCTGGTCTCTGGAGACCACTCAAAGTCACTTGCACTCTTGCCCAAGGCCTCCCAAGGTAGCTCAACCAAGTGCCCAATTCCATAAAACAAAGCAACCCACAGGGAAGACCTTCCCTGTATGTAATCTTGCTGTTGCTGTAACTACAGCCATGGCAGCCACCATGGCCTGAGACCAAATGCAACCACTTGCCACTTCTCCACTGCTTTTGTCCCCCTCCTGGGGTCCAAAGGCCTCCCACTGCCTCCCTGCATCCCCAAAGGGGTTTATTTGGGCAGTCTACAAGCAAGAGGTACCTGGAGTCTTCTCTCCCCGATCTTACCACATCCGGTTGCAAAGAAGCTATTACTCATCCGCCATCTTGCCTCCACTCTCCTATTTTTTCTTTTTTTTGAAACATCTGAGAAGAATACATTTAAAAAGCCATGGATATAGTTTTATCTTGAACAACATTAATTTAGTCCTTTATTGAAGACAAACCATTCCATTTAGGAAAGAGGTCTTTACTTTTAAATTTTTTTTTTAAAAGATACCTAATTTAAAAAAATTACAGTAACTTCTCATTACTTCCTGTATCATAACCAATGTAACTTCTTGTAAGATCCAATGGGCCTTGAAGAAACATTAATGCTTAAATTTACTCAGGATTACTGTGGCACAGGTCCAGGTTCACTATGTCACACATGTCCATCTCCTGGTGTTCTCAGAAGAGTCCTCTGAGTTTTGGGTTAGGACTACTTGTTTATTACAGAGAACAAGGGACTCCAGAAAGGTTACGTTGCCACCCAAGGTCACAAGGCTGACAGGTGGAAGAGCCAGGAGTACTAGAATCCAGGTTGTTCCTACTCCAGAGCCAGAGTTTTTGACCTTGTGGCATGTCCGAGTGAAACTATCTCAGATGACCTAAAAGATAAGCCACAGCAAACAAATTCAGTGATGTCATTTCTGTCCCTAACTCCTCTGTTTGGGAGTATCACTTAATCAGAAAGTGGGGACATTGCAGTTGCCAGGCTCAGCCTGCCCAAGGTAAGGAGGCAGGAGGCTGAGGACTCTGACTGAAAGCCCGCAAGGAGCTACCAGATAATCAGAGATAACACGAGGCTGCGCTCACTGCCACACAAGACAGGTGTGTCTTCAACTTGCCGACAGTTTAGAGTTGTTCATTATGTAATCTCATGTTGTTCATCTCAGGATCAGAGTCATACATTTGTAAGGCAATGGGATTAAAGTTTTAGCCCTGGTCTCACAAATAGGTAGTGAAACACACTTCCTTTTTTTGGTTGTTTTTTGTTTGTTTGTTTTGTTGTTGTTTGTTTGTTTTTTGAGACAGAGTTACTTCATCACCATGGGTAGAGTGCCATGGCATCATGGCTCACAGCAACCTCCCACTCTTAGGCTCAAGTGATCCTCTTGCCTCATCCTCCTGAGTAGCTGGGACTATAGTTGCCCACCGCCTTGCCCAGCTAGTTTTTCTATTTTATGTAGAGCCAGGGTCTCGTTCTTACTCAGGCTGGTCTTGAACTCCTGAGCTTAGGCGATCCACCCACCTTGGACTCCTAGAGTGCTGGGATCACAGGCATGAGACACTGTGCCTGGCCTAGAGTACACTTGTTATCAGCGTCTTCTCCACACCAACCCAGAGACTGGGACCTATAAAGGGAGGCCAAGACCGCAGTGCTGTGCTGCACGGAGCACCAGGGACACCCCCTGTCTTCTACCTTCAGCTCTCATTTTAGTTAGAAACTGGCACTCGGTGAAAGAGAAGAGATTTTTATTTCAAAGGTTACATGGCAAGTGACGGGACAGGCCTGGGTATAGAAACCCCCTGTCCATACACCAAATTTTATACATCCCCCGAGCCAACCTGTGTACTTTTAACATTAAGGCCCTTACCTTCCCAAGCAGGGGTGTTAGGTTTCATAGTCTCCACAAAGTCCACCTCTCTATCTGTAAGGCTATATGTAAAAAAAAAAAAAAAAAAACAATTGAAAATAAAAATACTCATCATCTTTTACATGGCTATATTTCAGCAAACTGCTCACACTTTTATTTATTTATTTATTTATTTTTTAATTAATTAAGTTTTTATTTTTTTGCAGTTTTTGGCCAGGGCTGGGTTTGAACCCACCACCTCCAGCATATGGGGCCAGGCACCCTACTCCTTTGAGCCACAGGCACCACCCTCCACTTTTATTTTAAAAAAATCACAGGCGCCCGCCACAACAACCCACTCAAGCGATCCTCTTTCCTCAGACTCCCGAGTAGCTAGAGCTATAGGAGTGCACCAATATGCCTGCCTAGTTTTTCTATTTTCAGTAGAAATGGGGTCTTGATCTTGCTCAGCGTGGTCTTGAACTCCTGAGCTCAAGCAATCTGAGGAGGCTAAGGCAAGAGGATTGCTGAAGTCCAAGAGTTTGAGGTTGTTGTGGGCTATGATGCCGTAGAACTCTAGCCTGGGGCAACAAAGCGAGACTCCATCTAAAAAAAAAAAAGTATACCCACAATCCTTAGTATTCTTAACTCCATTTAAAAGCATTCATTTGTCTTAGGTTGTCATTTGGCTGGTAGCAAAGTTACTTGGGCTGTAGACGCAGCACATAACAGTTCTAGAGCAATTTATCAGGGATTAAGAGAATGAGTCTTAAGAATTATGGAGCTCGAATGAAAGAGCTGATGAGAAAAGACTGAGATTGCGGGGGGTGCTGATCCCCTTCTCCTCTTGTTATTTTCTAAAATTTGAAATGATAGGAAATAGTTAAAGGACATAGTGAGTAAATACCATTCACTTTCCCCCAGATTCACCAGTTGTTCATACTTTGCCACATCTGCTTTTATTCAGAAGGATGGTTTGGAAAGGGATTTTAGTTAAGGCTTTCCTATGTAATTCATTTTCCATGTGAGTTTCCAATTTGGGGTTTTGACTCTGGGGGCTCTGACTCCAGAGGAGAGCAAGGGGCAGAGGGGGCCCTGGAGGACATCCAGGGGGCATTGGTTCTTTGCTCCGTTTAAATGTAACCTTTTGTTATGCTTCTGGCAAGAAAAAAAGTGAACTTCACTTAAACTCTGCTGGAAACAGAATTTGTTGTTTTAAAAAACAAAAATGCATGCATGTAGGGAAATATGTCGAGTGTGCTGGTGAGAAGCAGGCTGGGGGGCAGCCCAGAGAGCACAGTGAAACACCCCCAAGCACTTGGTGCTCCAGGTGCCGTGTGTCAGGGGCCCTGAGGGCAGCCCTAGGAGCAGATCAGGTGCCCTGGGAGTGCTTAGGCCACAGAGACAGGACGCTAACGCAGACTCAGAAGTTCCTCGAAAATCTTTCTGCAGGTGCCTTTACCCTCACTCTTTCAGAGGGATTCCAAGGAATGCCAGTTCCCCGAGGACAGGAATTGTGTTCTTGTCAACTGTATAGCCCAGAAAAGCTTCTCATTGGTGTCTTGTACACGGTAAGAGCTCAAACAGCTGGAGACAATGATGGAGTAAATGAAGGGTTTGTGTGGGTGGTGTTCTGCACTCTGTGCTTGCTGTTTTTCTTCTCAGCCCGGCGCTGCTGAGTGGCTTTGGTTGCTTCAGTAGCAGACCTTTTCTCTGGTCTCTATTGATCTGCTGCACTATTAAAATATTGGGCAAGAGTTACACACAGAACTGAGAACACAGCTGCCCGGTGTCAGGCTCAGGTTGCGTGACAAGGCAGGTTACTATTTGCTGAAACAAAGTGGAGGTGGAGAAGGCCTCAGGCCCGTGGGCCGCGGGGCAGGCTACAGATTGAGCTCCGAGGGGCGGAGAGCTGGAGACCTGACCCTACCAGTGCTGGGGGCGGAGGCTAGGTGCGAGTTGTTCTATTCAGACATTAATTTACTGCATCTGCTCTTCATTCTCTGTTCTCTTATATGTGAATTCTCAGACATGTTCAACCTGCAAAGACGTCGGTGTATTTCCTGTTCTAAACAGGACGTGCTTTGTGGCACAGTGAGGGGACCCTTTCATTGTATGGTTTCTAGGGCTGGAGGTTGGGTCCATAATGCCCCTCGCAGCTTAGATGTCCCCTTTTGTCATAATTAGCTCAAGCTACTTGTATCATAATGGTTAAAACTTATTACTATTGCCAAAGAAATAGTGTTAGGATTTACAACTCCTTTCTGATCAACCATGTTCAGGCAGTCCCCCGTATAAGCAGCGTATTCCAAAGAGCCACTTGTCAGTAGAATATTTGGGACTCAGAACATGTTTTATTGAAGAAATTGTGTTATAAAGAGCAACAGACAAAAGCCAAATTCACCTACAATATCGCAAGTCACCATTTTGGATAATTTTATGATACAAGAGAAAAAGAAAAAAAAATACACCGTCAAAATATGAATATTTTAAATTGACTAAGAAATAGTTTTAATTCACCTTGAAAACAGATGTCGTAAAAGAAAATGGGAGATGGAACCTAAAGATTCTGAAAGGGTCACTTAAGGAGGTGGCTTAATCTCTGAGTTTTAGATGCAATCAACTCACTTATTTTGTAGCCCCATAAAACAAAAAGCAGAAGGTTCGTTCTTATTTTAGTTCAAAGCTTATCCATGTATTTACTTTTTCTTCAGGCACATCATTAATAGTGCGGAGAGGAATTTGAGAAAGCTGGAGAGAGCAGTGCGCCATGACATAATACCACAGAGCAGGTGGCTTAAACAACAGAAACTTTTTTTTTTTTCTTAATAGTTCTGGAGGCTGGAAGTCCAAGATCAAAGAAGTGCTGACGGGGTCGGTTTTGGCTTCTCTCCTTGGCTCGCACCTGGCCACCTTCTCTCTGCGTCTTCACAGACTCATTTGTCTGAGCCCAGGCATCCCAGCTGCCTCTTCCTCTTCTCATGAGGACACCCGGTCCGGTTAGATTAGGGCTCACCCTAGTGACCTCATTTAACCTTTATGACTCTTTAAAGGCCCTGTCATTTTCTGAGGTACTGGGGACAGGGTTTCAAATAGGATTTGGGGGCTGGAGACACAATTCAGCCCATAACATACCAAGAAAGTAGGAAAAAACAAGAAAGTTAAAGAGGGTGCAGTGCTGTTCAGGTGCCCAGGTGAAGCGGGCAGTGCCTGTAGAGAAAGGATTGAGTTCCTGAATCAGCCTGACCCGTCCTCTGTGCGTGTGTGTGTGCCTGTGAGAGTGTGTGAGTGTATGAGTATGTGTGGCTAAGTGCAGGGCTGGGGGAGAGGGGAAGAGTGGCAAAGGAGCCTCGATTCTCATCCGCATCAATTTTACTTTTCCTTCAGGGCTCTAAATATCAATGTCATGGCATATAGACTCCATGCCGAGAAGTTTTTTTTTTTTTTTTGAGGCAGAGCCTCAAGCTGTCACCCTGGATAGAGTGCTGTGGCATCACAGCTCACAGCAACCTCCAATTCCTGGGCTCAAGCGAGTCTCTTGCCTCCACCTCCCAAGTAGCTGGGACTACAGGTGCCCACCACAATGCCGGGCTATTTTTTGGTTGCAGCCGTCCTTGTTGTTTGGCGGGCCCGGGCTGGATTCGAACCCACCAGCTCAGGTGTACATGGCTGGCACCTTAGCTGGTTGAGCCACAGGGGCCGAGCCCATGCCGAGAACTTTTATTCCATTTCAAAGGTCAGGTTCAGGGTGGTGCCTGTGGCTGAAAGGAGTAGGGCGCTGGCCCAATATGCCGGAGGTGGCGGGTTCAAACCCAGCCCCGGCCAAAAACCAAAAAAAAAGAAAAAAAAAAACAAAGGTCAGGTTCAATCCCAGACTGCCCCTGAATGCAGCCTTTTGTAAACAATAGATAGCTAAGACAGGTGTATACCCTCACAGAGGGCATCCTTCCCAATGTCCGCCTCAGACACAGTGAACAGAGAACAACAGCCCAGGATTCCCTTCCAGACAGCAGAGGACTAATCCCAGACAGCCAGGCTGGAACGTTTCCCCCTTGTCTCACAAGGGAGTCTCTGGATGGCTGCCCTGTACTTCTCCCATTCATCCTTATTTTTTGCTTTTTGAAACAGGTTCTCACTCTGTCACCCAGCCTAGAGTGCCAGGGGTCAGCATAGCTCACAGTAACCTCAAATTCCTGGGCTCAATCAGTCCTCCTGCCTCAGCCTTGCAAGAAGCAGCACTATTGGCATTCACCACAATGCCTGGCTAATTTTTCTATTCTTTTTTTTGCAGAGTCAGGGTCTCACTTTGCACAGGCTGGTCTCAACCTCCCGGCCTCCAGCGATCCTCCCATCTCACCCCCAGAGTGCTGGGATTACAGGTGTGAGCCACTGTGCCTGGTTTTGTTGCAGGTATCCTTCCCCTACTCCAGCCTGGATTGTCAGTTGAGCATACAGGGATGCGGAAATGTTCTCCTTTTAGTTCAGTGGGTCTCAATCTGTGGGTCATGACTGTTTTGGACGGTTTTAAAGGTTTGTGGCGTTAGGAAGGTTGAGAACCACTGTTTTCGCTCATAGATCTCCAGGGCAAGAGGAAGCACACCTGACTTGATGGAGTTCATGCCAGAAGTCCTACACTTTTAGAAAGGTGGACACTCACTGCCTTTAGGGTGTCTCTCTTGGAGAGTGGATACAGGTGTTTCACAGGTAAGAAGAAGAATTGTTATGAGGTAATCAGAGGGCTGCATTGTTGCAGAAACAACGTTATGGGTTTACCAACTTCCATTTCATCCCCCCTTTTCTAGGTAGGTGGGAACACGGAATGTCCTGGCTTCCCTTGCAGTTATGGTAGGGCCAAGTGCTGGGTCTGCCTAACAGCATGAGAACACAAAGTGCTTTATGCCACTCCCAGCCTGGCCTTTGAGAACTTTCTTCACGAACCACACATTTTCTCTTCCTTTGCTCTGGGGACATTATATCTTATGCTGGAGACAGACAGCTTCTTTGTCTCCATCTTGATCCCTGTTGGAGATAAAGAAGGCTGACCGATTACAGAGAATGTTGCCTTTGTAAAAAATGTATCTTTATTATGTTGTCACAAAAACTTTGGCACATCCAAACCTTTTCTGAATAATGGTTAAATTGCTTACTGTTTTTATGTTTCTCTTTCTGATTTCCTTTCTGATATTCCTTATTTTTACTTTCATAATGTTTTTCTCTTCTTAAATTCTAGCCAGTTCCATGTTCTCACTCATTCCTAGTAGTCCATTACATATCTTGCTCTATAAAACTTTGGAATAAAGAAATTAAGAAAATGATTCAATTTCCATAGCATCAAAAGGAATGAAACACTTAGGGTTAAATTTGCCCAAAGAAGTGGAAATGTGACCCCCAAACTATAAGACATTGATGAACAAAATTGTAGAAGGTACAAATAGGAAGACTGTCCATGTACATGGAATGGAAAAATCCTTAAAATGTCTATACTACCTAAAAGTGGTCTATGGTTTCAAAATAATTCCTATCAAAATTCCAATGACATATTTTTCAAAAATAGAAAAAAAAACTAAAATTTTTATAGAACCACAAAAGACCCTGAATAGCCAAAGCATTCTTGAGAAAAAAAGAAAGAACAACAAAGTTGGAGGCATCACACACCCTGATTTCAAATTATGTTACAAAACTATGGTATTCAAAACTGTATGGTACTGGCATAAAAACAGATACATAGACCAACAGAACAGAAGACAGAGCCCAGAAATAAATCCACATGTCTATAGTAAACTAATTTTCAATAAAGTTGCCAGTAACACACAGTGGGGGAAAGGACAGTTTCTTTAATAAGTGGTACTGGGAAAACTGGATATCCACCTGCAAAAGAATGAAATTGGATCTATGTCTTAACATCATATACAAAAATAAACTTAGATTGTACTAAAGACTTAAATGTAAGTCCTGAAACTATAAAAATCCTAGATGAAAACACATGGAAAAATTTCCCTAACATTGGTCTTGGCTATGATATTTTAGATATGACAACAAAAGCACAACCAACAAAAGCAAGAATAAGCAAGTAGGATTACATCAGAATAAATTTCTTCCCAGCAAAAGGGAAGGGCAGGCACGGAGCTCATGCCTCTGAGCTTGGAGGGGCTCCAAGCACTTGGAGAGGCTGAGGTGGGAGAACTGCTTAGGGCCAGGAGTTCAAGAGCAGGCTGAGCAAGATAGCAAGGCCCCAGCTCTACAAAAAATAGAAAATCTAGCAGGGCATTATGGTTGGTGCCTGTAGTCCCAGCTACTTGGGAGGCTGAGGCAGGAAGATCACTTGAGCCCAGAAATTTGAGATTGCTGTGAGCTATGATGATACCACAGTATGCTAGTCTGGGTAATGGAACAAGACTCTGTCTCAAACAAAAACAGAAACAACCACAAAATGCAAAGGCAATCTACAGAATGGAAGAAAATACATGCAAACCATGTATCTGATAAAGTGTTAATATCCAAAATATATCAGGAAGTCACATATCTCACTAGCGAAAAAGGAAATAACCTGATTAAAAAATGGACAAAGGACCTGAACAGACATTTCTCAAAAGAAGACATACAAACTGTCAACAGGTATATATTTTTAAAAAAGCCCAGTATCACCAATCACCAGAGAAATGCAAATCAAAACCATAAAGAGATATATATCATCTTATACTTGGTAGATTGGCTATTATAAAAAAAGATAAAGCAAAGGATGGTGACTGTACAGAGAAAAGAGAACTCTTGTACTCTGTTGGTGGGAATGTAAATTAGTAAATCCATTACAGAAAACAATATAGTGATTCCTCAAAAAATTAAAGACAGTACTACCATATGATCCCGCAATTCTACTTATGGATATATATCCAAAGGAAATGAAGTGAGTGTCTCTGAGAGACACCTGCCCTCCCATGGTGCTAACTATTCATAATAGCCAAGATATGGAACCAACCTGAATATCACTGGTGGATATGTGGATAAAAACAATGGAATATTATTTAGCCACAAAAAGGAGATCTTGCCATTTGTGATGACATAGATGAACCTAGAGGATAATAGGCTGTGTGAAATAAACCAGATGCAGCAATACAAACATTGCATGCTCTTGCTTCTATGTGGAATCTAAGAAAGTTGAACTCATGGGCTCGGCATCTGTGGCTCAACAGGATTAGGCACCAGCCACGTACGCCTGAGCTGGCGGGTTCGAATCCAGCCTGGGCCCACCAAACAACAATAATGTCTGAAACCAAAAAAAAAAGGCCGGGCGTTGTGACGGGCGCCTGTAGTCCCAGCTACTGGGGAGGCAGAGGCAGAAGACTCGCTTGAGCCCAGGAATTGGAGGTTGCTGTGAGCTGTAATGCCACAGCACTCTATCCAGGGTGACAGCTTGAGGCTATGTCTCAAAAAAAAAGAAAGAAAGTTGAACTCATGGAAGCAGGTAGTAGAACGGTGGTTACCAAGGGCTGGTGGCAGGTGGTGGTAGCCGAGGGTAGGTGGGAAGAGGACATGTAAGTCAAAGGGGATGATCTTTCAGTTATATTAACAAGTTCTGGGAATCTAAGCTACAATACAGGAAGTGATGGATGTGAAGGAAGGAAGCATAAATAGCTGTACATATCTAGGACCTTCCCTACGCGCACTTTCCTCTGGGTGAGCAGGTAAGTTCAGGCCTGTAGGGATACAGAACAAACCTCAGCCCCACCTGGTGAGCTGTAGGTACATGCACAGCTTGGTACCAGATAACAACTGTCCTAACCACCCAGTGGCATTCATGCAATTCACATGGACCTGCTGGCCTGATCCAGGACTATTTTAGTTTGACATTTGAGAATAAGGCAAGGCAAAAGTATGAAGTGCATTTTGTTTTTGTCCCCTTCGGCATTTCACAGTGCCAGTCTTTCATTCAGGGAAGAGTTGAGGGCTACTGAGTGCTCACATACCAGCCGCAGCTCTGGGAGCAGTGACTTATAGAAACAAAAAGACTCACCCCCTGCCTTCAAGGCATTCAGAGTCAAATCCAATCATTTTAGAAGGCCAGAAGAATGTAAGTCCAAGTCCCCATATACCTACAGGTGTATTTGAAATATTATATCTTTTGGGTGTTAGTATTTATTGTTCAACTTCTAATCACAGAATAAAAAGACTTCCTCCTATATTAGAAAATTTATTTTTCTGAGTCAGATTCTCACTTTGTTGTCCTGAGTAGAGTTCAATGGTGTCACAGCTCACAGCAACCTCAGACTCTTGGGCTCAAGAGATCCTCTTGTATCATCTTCCTGAGTAGTTGGGACTACTAGAGATGGACTCTCACTGTTGTTCAGGCTATCAGACTAGTCTCAAACTCCTGAGCTCAGGCATTCCTCCCACCTCGGCCTCCCATTGTGCTGGGATCACAGGTGTGAGGATTTCTAATGGCACCTGTGGGTGAGACCCATTTAGAAGATGTCAGGTCTCAGGACAAGTGCTCTTTGGAGACTGGCCATGCACCAGGGTCTTGATCGTCGCCTCTTCAATGTCACCGCTCACTTAGAAAATAGCAAGAGGTGTTTCCTTTGAAGTTGTTTGCTTTATTCCTTAAAACTCATGAGCTCTTATCAACCCTTGCTTGCCATATGTATACCGCCAAACAACCCATGCTTTGTGCTCCAAACTAGAAACTTCATTGGCTGTCTTCCAATGCTGTCTCATGGTGTTTGAAATTTTGGCAGGTGACCTAGAGTCAATAGTGGCTAACGAAGTGTTTACCTTGGTTACCTCGGGTGAAATGGTGTAACAATTGCTATATTCTTGGTAAATCAAATAGCCTTTAAATCTAAAGTCACTTAAGGGTAATGGCAAGGCTGATGGGAAAGAATGTGGAAAACTGAAGCCTTGTCCAAATATATTTTATCGTTCAAACACACACACATTACATACACACGCAGATGTAAGTAATTCATACAGACTGCATTCGCACAAAATAAGGGCAGGGAAAAAAGCATTGTCAAGTACTCAAAAATCAACCCTACATGGCAAACTAAAAATAAAATAGCCAAAGGAATTTGAGAAGGACTGTGAGGACAAAAACGAAGGTCCAGGAGCTCCTTTGCACTTAGAGACGTATTTTTAAGACCACCTATATTTCTAAACATCACTGTAACATAAAATTCCTTCATAAGATATGACTGCCACAAAGAATTTCATTAGTATACTGCTGCTGGGCAGATGGCCTGGTGCCTACTTTCAACGTGAGGCCTTGCTTCCATACAAGAACTTCAGGAGGAAAAACCACAAATTACTACATGTAGAGAGCAACCAGGAGACTTCCTGAATGGTCAAATTGTGAATGCCAAGTCCATGATTGTGTGACAAAGACTTAGGGAACCCATGCTGTGCTTCACAGAGTCAATGCATGAGGGGCCTCTATTTTGACTGACGGATCCTTCAAATAGGTTCTTATGCTTGAAATTTATCCATGAAATGTATGCGTTGGATGGACAAGATCTTATGTGTATTACAGTCCCTCAGTATTTCTAAGCCACATTGATAAATGTTGAGAAAATTACTGAACCCACATGAAAACAATCTGACAATTTTGTAGGAATCCAAGAACAAATTTCTGTTAATTTGTGTCAGATGCTAAGAAGTTTGCAAATGAATTTCCTATGCATACACACACACACACACACACACACACGAGTGAAAAGAAAGGATAAAAAATGTTTAAAAGACAGGGAAAGGACCAGATGGGGAGGGCAGGCTGGTGTAATTCCCCACAGGTGATCTCCCATCGTGCGCAGACCTGTGCAACGTGTACTATCGGCTGTGACCACTGTTCATTAAACAGAAGCTGTCCACAGGATTCCAGGAAGACATGCATGGCCAGTGGATTTTTCTGAGAGAAAAAGTAGTTAAAGAGAAGCAGCGAATAAGTAATCAACACAGGTCCCACAGGCAGCTGAATGCCCAGCTAACTACAGGCCTTGCTAAGACGTGCAACTTCTGATTGGGCTATCTTGTGCTGTTTTAAAATGAATAAACCCCCAAGACCCTGGCAGTATGGTTTAGGCTCAGTGGTTGTGTTGCTAAAAATTTAACAAATGACTCCCCACTGGTAGAGATGGGTAGTACAGCCTGGACTTGGACTTGGTGGGTTGTAAGGGGGAGCAACAGTACTTGACATACTGGAGGGCACTTCACAAACCTTACAGAAGGGTCAGTTATTACTGGGGTCTGCTTAATCCACTGAGTTTCAGATTGTTATGGGCACAAAAATGGGAATGTTCTGTATTAGTCTGTAGGGAATGATGCAGGATAGGATGAACCAGGCTTACCAGGGCAAGCTCTACAAGCTGAAAGTCTCAGACCCTGAAGAACAGCTTTATCCAATTTCTGCTGTCCCCATTCCTATTCCTAAGGATAAACCTCTTAACTCTGCCCTTCAGAAAGAGTATGTTTGAGAACTGTCCATTTTAGCCCAAGGTCACAGAATTCCAATAGGACTAAAGTCAAAGTAAATATATCTTTGCAAGTCAGTATTGATTTCAGGGGACAGCTGTGCCTCCCTCCTGGACTTGAAAACCATGTGACTGCCAGTAAAGAGAACTTGAAGGGCACTCACAACTGACCCCCAACTTCTTACAGAGGATCATCTTACCAGGCACGGAGGAACATCTCCCAACATAGGTCTTCAAATCATAGCAGTATGAGGATTTTATTCAGCTATTTGTGTATTTATTTATTTTTTAGATGGAGTCTCGCTCTGTCGCTCTGGGTAGAGTGCTCTGGTGTCATAGCTCACAGCAACCTCCGACTCTTGGGTTCAAACAGTTCTCTTAACCTCAGCCTCCCTTGTAGCTGGGACTATAGATCTCCACCAAAATGGCTGGCTAGTTTTTCTATTTTTAGTAGAGACAGGGTCTTTTGCTTAGTTAGGTCTTGAATTCCTGAGCTCAAGCAATCCACCCAGCTCAGCCTCCCACAATGTTAGGATTACTGCACCTGGCCTAGTATGAGAATTGTAAAGGTTTCATCACACTTCACTATGTCCTCCCACCCATGTGGTTACACAAATCACCTAGAAGTTACTGTAATTAGTAAAGTTTAGTGATGGAAAATGGCATCGAGATGCTATTGAGCTTTTCGTGTATTAGACCTCTTGATTTATTAAGCCAGACTCAAGGGTTGAATTTCTCCGAATTATTTTGGAGCGAGAATTACAACAACAGTACATTCATTGCCTACTTAGTGTGGGGGGGCTCTTATGGGTTGTCCGTTTAACCCTCTCAACTACCACGTGAAGTGCGCAATCTTATTATCTTGTTTAACAAAGGAGGAAACAGACTTAGGGAAGTTCCATAAGTTGTGACAAGTAATGGAAGTCTGACTTCAAAGCCCATGCTTTATACCACAATGCTGATGGTTAAAGAATAAAACAACTTAGAATTCTTAAACTGACTGACCAATTCTGTGTATGTCTGAGTTTCTTTCTGTCTTGTAGGCTGCGTGCTCTAAAATGACAGCGTGAGGGGGGCTTTGTAATGAATCCCCTAGCACTGTCCCATCCCTTTTTTTCTTCTTGTTTTTTTAAATTTCAGATCAATATGAGGGAACAAATTTTTAGGTTACATTGTTTTCATTTCTTAGGTCAAGTTCAAGTTGTAGTTGAGCCCTTCACCCAAGGAGGCATGCTGAACACCCTCACATTGTGCACAGTAGGTGAGATCCCTCCAATCAGCCCATCGCTCTCCCTCCCCTTTCCATGCCTTTTCTAGGAGGCTCCAATGCAAAGCCTCAGAGACCTTCTGGCATGGTTCCCACAAGAGAAAAGCAGCAGTCACTTAGTAACAGTCGTTTTGGGGATGGGAGGATTTTTCTTTCAGAGCCATGGCCTTCCTTGAGGACATAATATTAACCTTGAATTGTCTGGATCCTCAGCAGGGCACTAAAGACCACAGGCTAAAGATATCGGAAAACCAAACTTTACGTTTCAACTGAGGAGGTGAAAAGTCTGTACACCAAAAACTATAAAACATTGATGAAAGAAATTGAAGAAAACACAAAGATATGGAAACATAGTTTATGTTCATGGATTAAGAAAATTAATATTGTAAGAATGTCCTTACTACCAAAGTGATCTATAGATTCAGTGCAATCTCTACCAAAATTCCAATAATATTTTTCACAGAATTGAAAAATAATCCTAAGTTTGTTTGAAGCTAGAAAAGACCCTGAATAGTCAAAAAATCTTGAACAAAAAGAACAAAACTGTATAAATTACACTTCTTGATCTCAAACTCTACTACAAAGCTATAGCATTGGCAAAAACAGAAATATAGACCTACAAAATAGAATAGAGAGCCCAGAAATAAACCCATAGATCTCCGGTTCGTTGATGTTTGACAAAGGTGCTAAGATCACACAATGGAGAAGGAACAGACTCTTTGCTAAATGATGTTGGGAAAACCGGATATCCACATGCAGAAAAATGAAATTGGACCCTATTTTACTCCATTCAAAAAACCAACTCAAAATGGTTTAAAGACTAAAAATAAAACCTGAAGCTGTAAACCTACTAGAAGAAACATTAGGGGAAAAGCTTCTTGATACCGGTTTTGACAAAAATGTTTTGATATTGACCCTGAAAGCACAGACAATAAAACCAAAAATAGACAAATGGGATTATACCACATTCAAAAGCTTCTGCACTGCAAAGGAAACAATCAACAGAATAAAGAAACAATCTACTGAGTGGGAGAAAATATTGGCAAACCATACATCTGATGGGGGTTAGTATCCAAAATATATGTATATAAGGAACTTGATAATATAATAACCCAATTTTAAAAATGGGCAAAGGAGCTGAATAGACATTTCTTAAAAGAAGACACACAAAAGGCCAACAGGTACATTAAAAGGTTTTCAACAGGAAAATATAAATTTAAACCATAGGAAGATATGATCTCACACTTCTAAGTATGGGTTTTACAAAAAAGACAAAATATAGTACATACTGGTGGGCCCATAGAAAAAAGGGAATCTTGTACACTGTTGGTAAGAATGTAAATTTATAGTGCCCTTATAGAATACAGTATAGAAGGTCTTTAAAAAATTAAAACTAGAACTAAATATGATCCAGCAATCCCACTTTAGGTATATGTCCAAAGAAAATGGAAACAGTATGTTGAAGAGATGTCTGCACTGTTTGCTGCAGCCCTGTTCACAAAGGCAGAGATATGGGATTGGCCTAAATGTCCATCGGCAGAGATGTCTAGGTAGAGATCCTTCTCTACCTGCTCCCCAGTTCTCTGAGTCTGGAAGACACTCACTAAATCACTGGCAGCCAAGAGTCTTCAAAATAAAATTCTTCAATGAACCCGATCATCATTTTATTCAATATTACAGACATTCAAGTGCCTTAGCCTTTAATAATTTTTGCATCATTTTCCTTACCCAGTATCCATTACAGATCACTAAGATAAAAGATCCAGACTGATAGTTGACTTACAAGCTGATATTTTTACCTAAGAAGACTAGCAAATGAAAATGGATCATAATACCGTGGCTTCTAGGTACCCAGATCTTGCTCTATGGGCTCTAATTGTCTGTTTCAGTAATAAAAACACCCACGATACATAAATAGGTGAAACAAAATGTGTTATATGCATAACAATAGTATTAAGTCTTAAAAAACAAGGAAATTCTATCATGTGCTATAAGAAAAGTGAACCTTGAGGACATTATATTAAATGAAATAAACTAGTTACAAAAAAATGTACTTTATGATTTTGCATGTATGAGGTACTTAAAGTCAAATTCATAGACACAGAAAGCAGAAGCTGGGCATAGTGGCTCACACCTGCAATCCTAGCTCTTTGGCAGGTTGAGGAGGTTGGACTGCTTGAGTTCAGGAGTATGAGACTAGCCTGAGCAAAGCAAGACCCTGTCTCTACTAAAAAGAGAAAAACTAACTGGGTATCGTGGCCGGTACCTGTTGTCCCATCTACTTAGGAGGCTGAGGCAAGAGGATCACTTAAGCCCAAGAGTTTGGCGTTGCTGTGAGTTATGATGCCATAGTACTCTACAGAGTGAGACTCTACCTCAAAATACCAACCAAAAAAAAAAGGCAATATGGTGGCGGGAAGGAGTGGGTGATGAGGAGTTGTAGTTTAATGGGTATATAATTTCAGTTTTGCAAAATGAAAAAGTTCTAGAGATGGATGATGGTGATGATTGCATACCAAAGTGAATGTACTTAATGCTAATGAACATTTTTAAATTGTAAAATGGTAAAAAAAATTAGTGGGTGAGATGAATGTTCTAGAACCCTGATGTTGTTAGAAAATAAATATATTTGTTGATTAAATTTGTCCGGGTATTAGACCAGCTGCCCTTCCAACCTGCACATTAAGACATTTGATGATAGCTATTATCTAGGTGAGTACATCTTAGTGTTTTTGCCATCATGGTACACATACAAAACATAGACCCATGGGGGTAACTACAAGAGCCTGCTTGAAGCTGGTTGTTGGCCAGGGGTTCTGGGGGTTGAGGCAGCCAACCAGCCTGCCAAGTGCTGCCTCTCCCTGCCCTGCAGGCACCTGTTCACAGCACACTGCTTGGGAAACTTCCATCTACAGGACCTGGGCATCTGAGAGTCACCTCAGTTGACGGCTTGATTCCAAAGCTGACAAAGCAAGTTTGTGAAGGCAGCTTGCTTTGTAAGCCGTAGCTCAAAACAGATCAAGCAGTTTTGCTCAGGTTGTTGTTTTGAAATCTGCTGATACTATCAGCAAAACTTTGAACCTCATGGGCAATTTGTACATATTAGCTACTACTAGCTGGTCCTTAGATGTTAGTGGAGAGAGATGGGATTAAAAACAAGAATAAGCATTTGCTGTATATTAAAGTACATAAAGCACGACTGCTAGACCCTGAGAGTTTATTTCTGGCATTTATTATTACCTTTGGATACAAATACAAATATTAACTGCTTTAGAAAGAATCATTTCTTCCTATCCAACTGTCCACAATGTCTAATGAGATAGATTATCTTATTCTAGAATGGGTATTTTTGAAGCCATTTAACAAGCAAAATGGATCCCTAAACCAGGCCAATAGCATTGGGCTGATGCCCTTAATTCCAAACACACAAAAAGGAAAGAACTTTCTAGTGAGCTACCACAATGACTCTGAACCTTAGGTATAAGGTCTGTGTCACTCTTTGAATCTCTTGGCTTTTAGAAATGTCCATTGTGTATAACTTGTTTATCTGAGAGTGATGTCTCTGCAAAATACAATTGTGGCACCTGAAAGGCAGCATTGATTTCCCTTTTCCTGAGTCTGGGTGGTCTTCTGACTTGTTTCACATGCGGCATTATACAATGTTAGGTTAGAAGAAGTCTTGCTCTCATAAAAATCCTGCTTTCTGAGTACAAAGGATCAAGTCTACCTATGAACTAAGATAAACCCAAAAAAGACTAGTAAGAATTTTGAGAATGTATGTGGGGGCTCGCCCATGTAATCCTAGCACTCTGGAAGGCCAAGGTGGCTGGATTGCTTGAGCTCAGGTGTTCAGGACCAGCCTGAGTAAGAGCAAGACCCCATTTCTACAAAAAAAAAAAAAAAATAGAAAAAACTAATGGGGCATGGTGATGAGCACCTGTAATCCCACCTACTCAGGAAGCTGAGGCAAGAGGATCACTTGAGCCCAAGAATTTGAGGTTACTGTGAGCTATGATGCCATAGCACTCTACCCAGGGTAACAGAGTGAGATTCTGTCGCAAAAAAAAAAAAAAAAAAAAAAAAAAGTTTTTTCTAGAGTTAAAAACAAAAAAAGAAAGGACGAAATTTAGTTATTTATCACAAAAATAGGACAATACGGAGAACACCATAGATGGAG
>CAUYRH010069860.1:0-21449 GCA_963574655.1 Perodicticus potto | reverse complement strand
TCTAAAAGTTTTGTAGTAGAATCCCTGGTGTTTTCCAGATATACAATCATATCTGGAAAGTTTGATCTCTTCTGACCCTATGTGGATACACCTGATTGCCTTTTCTTCCCTGATTGCAATGGCTAAAACTTCCATTATGATGTTGAAGAGCAGGGGATATATAGGGTAACCTTGCCTGGTTCCTGATATAAGTGGAAATGGTTTCAATTTAACTCCATTCAATACGATATTGGCTGTGGGTTTGCTGTAGATGGCCTCTATCAGTTTGAGAAATGTCCGTTCTATACCAATTTTTTTAAGTGTTCTGATCATGAAGGGATGCTGGATATTGTCAAAGCTTTTTCTGCATCAATTGAGAGAATCATATGGTCTTCATTTTTTAATTTGTTTATGTGCTGGATTACATTTATAGATTTACATGTATTGAAGCAGCCTTGAGACCCTGGAATAAAGCCCACTTGGTCATGGTGTATAATTTGTTTGATGTGTTGTTGGATTCTATTTGTTAGTATCTTGTTGAATATTTTTGCATCAATATTCATTAGTGATATTGCTCTATAGTTTTCTTTTCTTGTTGGGTCTCTCCCTGGTTTAGGGATCAAGGTCATGTTTGCTTCATAGAATGCATTGGGTAGCATTCCTTCTTTTTCTATATTTTGGAAGAGGTTTAGTAATACAGGTACTAGTTCTTCTTTAAAGGTTTGGTAGAATTCTGACGTGAAGCCTCCTGGTCCCGGGCTTTTCTTTTTAAGGAGATTTTTTATAGTTGATGCTATTTCAGAAATTGATATAGGCCTGTTCAACATTTCCACTACATTCTGGCTAAGTCTTAGTAGGTGGAGTACTTCCAAGTATTGGTCAATTTCCTTCAGATTTTCATATTTCTGAGAGTAAAATTTCTAGTTATATTCATTAAGGATTTTGTGGATTTTTGAGGAGTCTGTTGTTATTTCGTCTTTACCATTTCTGATTAATGAAATTAGAGATTTTACTCTTTTTTTTCCTGATTAGGTTAGCCAAAGGTTTATCTATTTTATTGACCTTTCCAAAAAACCAACTTTTTGATTTATTGATCTGTTGTATAATTCTTTTGTTTTCAATTTCATTTAATTGTACTCTCTTTTTGGTTATTTCTTTTCTTCTGCTCAGTTTGGGGTTGGAATGGTCTTCCTTCTCCAGTTGCTTAAGATGTCCCATTACTTCCTCTCTTTTCGTTTTCTTGAGGAAGGCTTGCAGTGTTATAAATTTCCCTCTTAGGACTGCCTTTGCAGTATCCCAGAGGTTTTGATAATTCATGTCTTCATTGTCATTTTGTTCCAAAAATTTGGTAATTTCCTTCTTAATCTCGTCTATGACCCATAAATTTCTATTTTAACATGCATGTACCTCATTTCATTGCAATAAATTATTCCCATGCCTATATTATCTGCTTGACGTTGAGTTTCTTTTGGAGGGAGTACAGACATTCCTTAGCATTCATCTGTTGTCCAAGCCCAGCACAAAGTTTGGTGAATCCAAGGTGCTTTATAAATAAGGTCTACTACCCAAAATAGAATTTGATTTCTAAAATGTCCTCTAAGTAAAATTATTCAGTTATACATAAAGGGAAATCATTTTAATAGTATCTATACATGAAGTATTCAGTATAGTACAGAAGTGATATTTGTGCTAAAATACAAATATTATATCCTTACTTTGGGCTGGGTAGTGAAAAGGGTAATAAGGAAGTAGATGAATCTGGATTTATATCTTACTTTAAACCACTTACATTTGTAGTGTTGGACAGGTCACTTAATTTTGGAATCTCAAATATCTGATGGATAAAATTTATTTATTTATTGACTTATGTATTTATTTATTCATTGCAGTTTGGGCCAGGGCTGGGCTTGAACCCACTACCCCTAGTATATGGGGCCGGAGCTCTACTCTTTTAGCCACAGGTGCCATCCTGATGGATAAAATTTAGATTACTCATAATCTGTATTAATAGAGTAATGGGATCTTATGAAATAAACTATCATGTTTGGTGGCTGGTAAATGAAGAGAATGAAAAATGTGAGCTAGCTCCAACACTTACTGGAAAACAAAATAATTCTCTTCAATAAATGTAGGAAAAAGAATAATTGAAATGTACTCTGTATATTGAGAGGCTGGTTAGGCAGTATATCTGAGGAAAGTAGGAGTTTTATGAATGAGAATGCTGAAGATAAAAGAAAAGTTATGAAATCACATCCATTTCTTAGCCTCGTGACCAATAGAAACTATATAACGTCACCGAGTTTGGCTTTTTCACAAGTTAACCACATTGTCTTATGTTATTCAAAGATTTAATGAGTTAACACCTAGGAGCTTTGCAGATTTCATGTGCAATTATTGTTACCAGATCTAATTTGGATCTGAAAAAAAGGAGCATTGCTATATGTTGATTGGTTTGCTTGCTTACTTGACTATTTTGTGGTTTTATTTGTGAAATTATTTATTCATTTTTATTGTGATGCTAAAGAACAGCTCTGTTTAAGGCTGTCTTTAAATAGTTCTTCCCAAGAAAACTTTCGCACAGCTTGTCTTTTTAAAATCTGCTGCTATAAGAAGGTAATGGCTGTTTTTGATCATTACTTATGCCAGTGGGATGGATGGCATCCTGTTACCCAATTAATTGAACAAGTTCTGTGCACTTCCTCCCATTTCTGGTATCCATGAAGTCAGAGTTTTTTGGTTACTATGCTGATTAGATAAACAACAGACAGTGATGGTTCGCTGCTCAAGTCCTCAGACACTAGAGAGAGGAACAATTGTTTTGCCAACAGAGTTGAACTTTTGGCCTTGTTTATTATCAACCATGTGTTACCTACCTTGTGGAGGAAATGAGTAAAGCTTATTAGGAGAGCTCAAAGAGATTCTCCAACATCTGATAACCTTTAAACAGCTATTCCAGGAGGGAAGTAGACAAGTCCAATTTCTCTGGGATCAAAGAGAAACAAATGTCCTAAAAAAACCTCTGGTATATGCAGTCTACTTGCTTTCTAAGGAGAAAATTCTGTAAACTTGGAAAAATAGAAAATAAATATTAAGGAGAGTATATCTATGTTAGCAGATATGATGAAGGGGAAAGTTAGGAAATGACTGTATAATTATCAAAAAGTTGAGAAAACTTGCTGTTAAGAAAATTGAATCACAACTCCTCTTATTACAAAAATTGAGAGGATGGCCAGGCACAGTGGCTCACACCTGTCATCTTAGCACTCTGTGAGGCTGAGGCAGGCAGATTGCTTGAGCTCAGGTGTTCGGGACCAGCCTGAGCAAGAGTGAGACCTCACCGCTATTAAAAATAGGAAACCTAGCCATGAGCTGTGGCAGGCACCTGCAGTCCCAGCTACTTACAAGGCTGAGGCAAAAGGATAGCTTGAGCCCAAGAGTCTGAGGGTTCTGTAAGCTACAATGATGCCATGATATCTAAAAAAAAAAGAAAGAAAGAAAGAAAGAAAGAAAGAAAGAAAGAAAGAAAGAAAGAAAGAAAGAAAGAAAGAAAGAAAAGAAAAAGATATTCTAAAATGAGCTATCAAGCCACAAAAAGACATGAAGGGAGCTTACTTATTGCTAGGTAAAAAAAGCCAGTTTGAAAAGGTTACAAACTATATGATTCAAACTACATAACCTGCCGAGCTAGGTGTGGTGGCTCAAACCTGTACGCCTAGAACTTTGGGAGGACAGGGAGGGCAAGGAATCACTCAAGGCAAGGAGTTTAAAACCAGCCTGAGCAACATAGCAAGACCCTATCTCTACAAAAATAAAACTAGAGCCCTAGTTACTCAGGAGGCTGAGGCAGGAGGATTGTTTGAGCCCAGGAGCTTGAAGTTACAGTGAGCTATTGATAATGCCACTGCACCCAGACTTGGGCAACAGAGTGAGACCTTGTCTCAAAAAACAAACCAATCATACGGTTTAAACTATAAAACATTCTGGAAAAGGCAAAACTATGGAGATAGAAAAAAAAAAGAAATGGTGCTGGAGGGAGGGAGAAAGAAATAGGGCAGTGGGACTATTCTGTGTAACAGTTCAGTGCTTGGAACGTTATTATACATATGTCAAATTTTACAGAATGTACAAAGATTGAGCTCTATAAATTATGAAATTCAATTAATAATACTGTATCAATATTGGTTCATCAGTGAATCAATTGCATGTCAATTATATATCACAAATACAATGGTTATTCACTAATGAATACTATTTAATAATACAAAATGTAATATTTAATGATGTAAAATATATTACATTAGAAATACTTTTTATTATGTAATATTAATGATATTTAGTAATAAAAATATGTTACATTAGTGAAAAATGCTAAAAATAGAGGAAATTGAGAAGAGGAAGGAGTATGGGGGATTCTGCACTTCACGCTCAATCTTTCCATAAACTTAAATATATTTTAAAGACATCTATTTTTAAAAAGAAAGATGCTACAAGAGTGAAAATCTACAAATGTTATGATAATGGGGATGATGATGGTGATGATGAATACTCTCAAAATAATTGTAGATGCAGATATGTACATTTAATTTCAGGAAAAAAACTAAATCAACATTAAGAATTCAAACATCAAGAGTTTTGAACTTACAAAAATCCAGAAAGAATTCATATAATAAACAACTTATTAAAGCACCTTAAATTTGGAAATTCTTATCATGACACACAGCAATTGATGATGAAAAAGATCAAACAAACAACCAAAAAAAGAATAAATGAACTTCATTTAATCCTTTGATTAACATTTGTAACTTGAGGTGGTACAGGAAATATTTTCAAATGTCAGGAAATTTGACAAAATGTCTTATGATTGTTGTTTTCAAGATCCAGAATTTGGTGTATTCATTATCAGCAATGTCAATATTAAATGGATTTATAGTAAAGATATATAACAGATCTCTGATTTTAACTCTGTCATTCAGGGAGTAAATGAACAATGTGTGAAAATATGAGAGGCGTCAAATACACTGAAGTGATACACCTTCATCTGAAAATATCCCGAAATGTTAGTGTGATGAAATAAAGCTAATAACGTCATACTCATTAGGGATAAAACAGAAGTACTACAACTGCATCAAACAAAAGCTTTGTTAGCAGGAATGAAAGAGATGAACTCCATAGAAATTGAATTTTTTTAAAAAAAGTGTATGTCTGTGTAATGTATGTTAATAATATATTAATACCTGCCAAAGCCATATAAAATATACTAGAATGGTGTATGTGCATCCCCCCAAAACCAAAGTTTTAGTTGAGATTAATACATGTATTTAAAGAAGCAAAGAGTAGCAGATTCAGGCTCCAGAGAAATTAAAATTTATATGACAACATTTAAAGGCATTAGATGATAACATACAATAACTGCAATGTTTATCTGCCGCTAACGTGATTTTAGCTCATAGTAATGACCACATTTCTAGAAAACTAGGGAAGAACTTCTCTCTCCTGTGACATTTTTGCCCACATTTTTGAAATTCTAAATCTATCCTGGTACTGCACCTTAAATGAAATATATTCAAATTGGAATCTGTCAAATGAGGTCAATCATGATATTGAAAATGCCCATAACATGTTAGAGTAAAAGTGGTTAATGAAATTGGATATATTTATCCTTGAAGAAAACGTTTCTGAAGAGGTAGTAGTATGCCTTTAGGTCTCTGTAGTTTTCACTCTGAATAGGGACTACCTCATATTTATGACCCCAAATATACTCCCCCAAATGAGAAATTGTAACTGTTACCTTAATTAAAACAGGAGCCCCTCACAGTCCTTAACAGAGCATTAGTCACAAAAACACAATGTGGCTTTTCAGAAGATTTACCTCCTAATGTCATCAAACACTCCATTTTTCTCAGCGTCCACGACAATGTATTATATGAAAATCCCTCGTTTTCTTCCTAAACAAAATATACTAGTAATATTAAAAATTGCATATAGTTATCATGTTGCTAAAGAAAATAATTAGTATTTCATTGACAGTCGAAAATACTCCAGGCCTACAAATGAAAAATGGAGTAGGCTCTAGAGGAGATTACAAAATTGCAGTAGGTGGGGATGAAACTAATTATGTGACCAATGAGACCAGGTAAATGTTTTTGTTTTTGTTTAATTTTGTAATAAACTATCAGACTTAGGGGACAGTAAAGGCATTAGGAAAGATACTGTAAAAGCTATCTAGCCCTCAATGGTTTATTTCATTCCAGTGTCAGGTATCCTTATAGTTCATATTAGGCCTCTGGAAGTAGAATATTCATTAATATTACTACATCCTTTACTTTAATTTAAACCCATGGGTTCTCTGCTGTTTAGTCTCATCTCTAATGATGCCTTTCCTTGCTTCTGGCATGGGTCTACTTCTATTCTGTGCATGAACCCAGAAGGTCACTAATCTTACCTGTATCTGTAAAGTGGCCTATTTGCCCAGTTCTCTGATGGGGGTCTGCAGAGAGAACCCAGGAACTGCACTACTCACTCTAACCAATGAATCCAATGAATCCAATTCACTCTAACCAATTTCATAACCAATGAATCCTTGGGTCCAGTGACCCCAAACCCTCAATAGCAATCCCACTATGCTCTTCTATCACCTGCTTCACCCAGACTTCCAGCAATTAGACCACAGACAATCTATAGTGAGGTCAGTGCCTGCGAATGATTTTTAAGTGACTGATATGAAATTGCCCCTTCTCACCCCTCCCTTAAAAAACTTTAGTAATAAGGTGTTGCAACATTACAATACAGTTTTACTTCATAAATGAAGCTCATAGATCAAAGAATATTCCAGAGAAAGCGTGTGTGTGTATGTGATTTTTATTTTCATGGATCTAACTATGAATAGAAATAGAAAAATGTTAATAATAACTCTCAGAGATATAAGTAAATATGATTTGTGTTTTGTCTTTTTTTTTTTGAGACAGAGCCTCAAGCTGTCAACCTGGGTAGAGTGCTGTGGCATCACAGCTCACAGCAACCTCCAATTCCTGGGCTCAAGCGAGTCTCCTGCCTCTGCATCCCAAGAAGCTGGGGCTACAGGCACCTGCCACGACGCCCGGCCATTTTTTGGTTGCAGCCATCATTGTTGTTTGGCGGGCCCGGGCTGGATTTGAACCTGCCAGCTCAGGTGGAGGCAGGAACCAGGGAACAGTCACCTCCTGAGAGACCTAGGAGAGATCCTCGTAATCTGTACTTTAAACATGAGCTTCAAGTTGACTGCGTGGTACACTGAGATTTGAGAAAGAGTATTCCCTGGAGAAAAACTGTCAAGACTGCAAGAGTCAGCACTTCCTTTCTTGATTCTTCATCCTAGTTCTGTACTAAAAGATTAGGTTATAGGGGTGTCCAACCTGTGGCCCATGGGCCGAATTTGGATTATGTGAAGACTGTTTTGTTTATCTGAGGCGTCAGAGATCCTGAAATTTATGCCCTGTGTTTTTTTTTTTCTTGCCCATAAGCTTTATTTATTATTTGTGGATTCATTGTGTGGCCCAAGACAGAGCAGAAAGATGGTTGGACACCCTTATTTGATCATGTGCTGTAGGTCTGAGGTGGCACTCTTAAATGTTTAGTTCATCTCAGATTCTAACACATCTCCAAAGGATCCTGCTGAATTTTATGATTATAGACAGAAAGCATCCTTATAGGAGGTAAGGGACGCTTCCTGGAGGAACTGACCCCTTTGAGAGTGACTTCAGAGAGGCAAGTTTTTTGCCAGAAATTTAAGGAATGCTTTTTATTTAATAAATAATATGTACATTTGACCCCTGAACAATGTGAGCGTTAGGGATACCAACCGCCTTGCAGTCGAAAATCCACCTGTAACTTTTGACTTCCCCCAAAACTTAACTACTAGTACCCCATTGTTGACTGGAAGCCTTAGTGATAACGTAAATAGTTGATTAACACATATCTTCTATACATAGAAAATATTATATGCTTTATTCTTGCAATAACATAAGCTATAGAAAAAATATTACCAAGAAAATCATAAGGAAAAGAAAATATATTTACTATTCATTAAGTGAAAGTGGATCATCATAAAAGTCGTCATTCCCTCTTCATCATGTTGAGTAGGTAGAGGAGGAAGAGGAAACAGAAGGGGTGGCTTTGCTCAGGGGTGGTAGAAGCAGAAGAAAATTCACATTTAAGTGGGCTCGCACATTTCACACTTGTGTCATTCAAGGGTCAGCTGTAATAAGAGGACTGCACACTACTGGTTTAAATCTCCATGATAACAGTTGAGAGCTATACATTAATTAGGTTCGTAGGAAAATCAATACGAATTGCAAAGAGATACACCATTCTGTCACTGAGGCACCATTGAGTAGTAATACAAAATAAAGGCTTCAGAGGAAAATGGGGAGGCTTATCCACTGATTTACCAAAGCACTTGCTGGTGGCTCACTCTTCAACCACCTGCTTCACAAAATGATTCTAAAGTCTTTTGGAATTGGATTTCTGCTCTGGTGCCATGCAAATTGATCCTAGTCTGTTTCTTGCTAATCTCTAAAGCGCTCTCTGTAGTTCCTTCATGTCTTATGCAGGTGACTGCTTCTTTCCTCTTCACTTAATTTTCTTCTACCATTAAAGGAATTTGTTGAGTGTAAAACGCATTGCAAAGTAATTTTACATACTTCAGCGAAGTTCCTTCTCACACTGCTACTGAGGTATTGTTCCATTTTTCAGATGGAGAAATTGAGGCTCAGAAGTATCATGTGTCCATCCGAGGTCATATGTGTTGTTAGAGATGGAACTGTCCCTGATGAAATATTGTCTGTACTCTGGGCTTATCACTTCATTTGATTTGCCCTGACTTCAGGACTGCACTCTGGGAAGTCAATGAAAGAAAGAAAAAAATAATTTTGAAACTCTTCCCCAAACATAACTCTTACCGTTCGTCACTGCCTTTTAATTTTCCCCTGCCGCCTCTTATTACTCTTCTCAGTAACTGCATTATTTAACTCTATTAAATATTTAGGAGTGCAGTATGAGAGATGTCACGCAAAATAAAGTTTTATTATCCACAGAATACAGGTACACACATAAATTATGTGCAGAGACAGATGCACAATCCAGAGAAAGATTATGCCCCTGGGGGCATGATAATTCTTTTATCGTCTGCCTGAGCTCATATTCTTCACCTTCTTTCCTCTCAGGCTTGGGTCATGCCATGGATATTTATACCTTTCTGACCTCGAAGTGGAATGACTTCACTTCTGTGTCCTGCCAGGAGACAATGGCAGAGCTGGTCAGAGAGCTATGTCACTATGACCAGTGTGACAGAGTCAATCTTCCAAAAGGAGCAAGGTCAGGAGTCTCTGAGATTTTTTCCAGTTCTGTGGGGCTACCGACTGCGTACATTTCTACCATGGTTAACAATTGGTAAGTGGCAGGGTTAAAATTAGCACCCTATATTTGCCAATCTTTTAGCTTCTTTTCTTTTACTTCTTGGCTTCAGGATTTAATTTTGCCTTTCTATATTGCACACGGTCATTTTTAACCAGTGGTGAGGAGGTAACTAACCCTAGGCAGGAAGAAAAGACCAGGCTGACTCTCTGTATTTAACTTCTGTAGAAGCAACAACTGGGTCCCAATACTACCCCGTCTTTAGATGCTCTTCCCACCTGCCACCCTTTATTCTCATAAACATTGAGTCCTGGAAAATGGTGCACAGTAAATATTTGCTTATATATTCATTATTTTTTAGTTTAATTTATTAGTAACTATTCTGTGCTAGATATTGTTTGGGAGAAAAGGGATAAAACATTAAGTGAGAGCAACAAAGATTTTACTCTAGATTCTAGTTGGAGAGGCAAATATTAATTACTTAAATGTATAAAGGAATGGAGTTACTTAATGCAGTGACAGCATGTAAAGGGAATTTTGGAACACATCACTTATTGTTCAGTAAGTAAATTGTGTTGGAAGTGAATGTGTGTCTGAATGAGGCAAAAAGGCTACCTTTAACTCTTGATGGATAATACAAATAATAAATGAAGATTGTAGAATCAGAATGGGGTTAAACAAAAGTATATACTGGTCATGTCACTGTTGTAGGGACAATAATGATCCCCAAAGATGTTAAGGTCGTAACCCCTGGCATTTGTCCTTGTTGGCTTACATGGCCAAAGGAACTTTGCAAATGCAGTTAAGGTTGATGATCTTGAGAGGAGGGGTTTTCTGGGTGGGCCCAATCTAATACCCTGAATCCTTAAAACTGGAGAATCTTCTCTGACTTGGTCAGAGAAATGCAAGGCTACAGATCAGGGTTATATAGATGGCAGAAAAAGAAGGGTTCGGCCCCCAGGTTCTGAAGATGAAGGAAAGAGGGTTTCCAGGCAGTGTGTTCCGGCAGCCTCTCAAACCAAGTAATGGTGAGAAAATAGATTCTCCCCTAGAGTCTCAGGAAAGGTCTGATCTTAGCCCAGTGAGACTGGTGTTGATTTCTGACTTTCAAAGTCGTAGCATTATAACTCTCTGTTGATTCAAGCCAATTAATTAGTGGCAGTTTGTCACAACAGAAATAGGAAACTAATATAGTCTCCACAGAGTATGTGAAGTCAGTAAAACTAGAACATCATTACTTTTACTTACTCTCTGTTTTGATTTTTTTTTCCTGATAACATTATATTCTCTCTTTTCCAAGGGTCTTTAATTTTGCAGACCCACAATCCTTTTGAAAACCTCCGTGGTAAACATATCACAGAGATGTGTAGAAGCTTCATATTCCTCTTTTCCTTGTAGACAAAAGGTCTTTGTGAATACAGGATTACTATCATGCGAACTTGATAAGCCCCTGGCAACACTTTTATTTAAGAGACTAAAGTGTTTGAAAAGTACTTCTTTTTATCCCAGCTTGACTCATGAAAGTAATTGTTTGGGCTAAAAAAGCCAAAACAAAACAAAAACTCTCTTCTCTTAGTTGTAGTGTATTATTTAAAAAAGAAAAGGAGAAAACGAAACATTTTCTTATTTTTGTCTAGTATATTCGAGAAGTTTCCAAACTATTATTTTTCTTTCTGCTGGATATAGCACAATATTTTTAATTATTTTCTTTGATTCTAAATGTATTTGCTTTTCTCTATTTGTTTAACATGCATCCTCGCCCATGATTTTGCAGTATATTTGCTAAATACTAAAATTCAAGGGATTATTAATTCCTTCGTGAATGAATTAATGAATGAAGGGATTAATATATTGGATTATTTTGAAAATCACATCTTAATTAGTGGAATCATACACTCCCCAAGATAATTACTAAAATAAGTGCTTTGTCACATTTAAATTAGTTATTTCTTGCAGAAAATCTAATCTTAGTCTTGTTAAATATAACAAATAAAAACTTTGTGAGACCTTCCTACATGCAAGGCCTTTCATAAGTGCTTTACACATGTTATGTAGTGCTAGAACCAAACTACTCATATTATAGTTCCCAGAGGAAAACTCTTCCCAGAGGTAAACTCTTTTGCCAGAATGTACACATACATATTGAATGGTTATCACATTATCTAAACTTCAATTGGGTTATGGTCTGATATAAAGATACCATTGAAATCTAAGACTACCTCTAGATACTTCTAAATATAATCCTGGGGTCCTTAATACCCTACTATATACTTAGATGGGCCAGATAAGAAAATGGGTCATAGTTTACACCTTTGAGGAGATGGATTGCAACTACTACAACCTGTCTTCCTCCTTGGATGCCCAGCCCTCTGCGTACTCTTTTCCTATTTTGGTGAGAATCACTGTAGTAATTCTCTTTCCAGGACCCAGCCCCTCATAAATAAGAGCTGCTTTATAACAAGATTCCCTTCCTTGATCTGAAATACATCACAATGTAATCAGAGACTAAAGACTCCAGACACATTGCTGACCAGTGCAAATTATGTGTAGCAGTGAAATTGAGGCAGAGATGATCTTGGCATGACTGTCTCAATACCTGACATCCTCGGTGGGTTTAAGCTATCTGCTTCTGTCTGCATGGAAAATCTCAAAAGCCCACTGGCCCCCTAAAATGAGGGGCCCACAAGGCTGGTCCTGTGGTCAAGACTTAAGCAAATGGATATGCAGAAATTCAGGGCTGTTTTGCCCTGCTGGGATTCACTGGTGGGCATGTTGGCCCATCTTTGGCCAGGAGGACACAGGCCCTAGGTTTCTGAAGAACTCTTTTCTCCACCTTTAGAACTTGAAAAACGTGCCTGAAATGGGTGAAAATCTGAAAGCCTTAATGCTATTTCTTGGCTGCCTAACATCTTCATCTTTTACTGAGAAAGTGAAGACAACCTTAGTGTAAATATTTTTATTTTTTGTTTTATTTCTTCGTGCTCAGTGTCTCCATAGAAATATTTATTTGCGAGGTTCCCGGTCCCCGCCCTTCCCTCGTCCTCCAGTGCCTCCCGGGACCGCTGCGGGGAGGGGAGCGCAGCAACAGCGGCGGCTGCACTTTCTCGGCGGGAGCCGCAGCAGGGCTCTGCATTTGCGAGCTGCGGGGCGCTGGAGCCCAAGGCACTGGTTGACGGAGCGAGCGAGGAGGGAATCCAGGGAGGCTTAGCCCACGCACTGCCAGCTCCTCACCGGACAGCACTTCGCTAAAAAAAAAAAAAAGAAAAAGAAAAAAGAAATATTCATTCCCCAAGAGAGAAAAGCAACTACTTTAGTTCCACTTCTGTGTAATCTCTCTCTCTGTATATACTTACAACATACACACACACGAATATATACATCTTGAAAAGACCAATAGAAGAACTTAAAATATCTTGAAGGGGATAATATTCTTTCTAAGTCATTGTTCAATGTTCATCCATTTTGCACATGGTATTTACCTGTTTGATAGAGACACAAGGAGCCAGGATTCGTGTGTGGACTTAGTTGATACATAGACAACCATCAAGGTTGAGCCAAATACCACTCCCAACATATCTCCTTCGGTGTACCCATCATTGGTAAGACGGTATCTTTCTCACCATGCTAAGGTAGCTCTTTGGGCGTAGATATTATCCTATCAGGGAAATTGTGTTAGTACCAGCTTATCTGGCATTCTTGCCACCAGAGCCTCAGCAGGGGAAGGGTTGTTCCCCTCTTTGCATACTGGGTGGTGTGAAGGACAAATACTAAATGAAAGCTTGTGACTTTTAAACCCCTAACTTGAGTCGATTCTTTAATATGCCAAGTTTGTCATTTGTCTCACTCACAAGATAGTCAGCATTGATATTTCACAAAGATTCAAAACGTGCCTGAGCATACAGGGAACATATGTCCTGTTAGCTGCCCTGAAAAGACAGCCAGGATGTTTTGCAAAGTAGTTACAAATGTAAAAATCTACATTTGTTAATTGCCCCACAATTGCAGCTTATTTATAATTGCTGAGTGTATATTATTTGAGATTGCAATAATAATATAGTAAATTTTAGCAAAGTTAAAATTAGGTTAAAAATTAACCACAACTCTAACTCCCTGAAATTATTGCTATTAGCAATTTAAATGTCTCTCCCGTTCTCTCTCACATACACACAAAAACAAACCTATGCTTATGGTTTAAAAATAGTTGGTCATAATTTTCATGATAAAAACAATACACGCTTATTGCAAACTATACTGTGAAGAAAAGCATATAAGACAAAACATGGCTCGGCTCCTGTGGCTCAATGGGCTAAGGCGCCCATTTTGTGATGTGGGCTCCTCTTACTGGAGTTAGATGGTATCTCAGAGTGGTTTTGGTTTGCGTTTCTCTGTTCTAACCAGCTTCCAGGAAAGACAGATGCAGGTCCACGCTGAGAACCAGGGCCTGGGGCAGCTTCCTCACATGTGATGTGGCTGGACACACACCCTGCCATCTGTACCACCTAATAATTCCCACTGGCTCTTCAAGTCTGCCCCAAGCAAGGGTAGAAATCCTTTGCCTGTTTTCCTTTGACATAACTGAGCACACTTGAACATTTTAAAAGGCCAAGGTGGCTCAGCACCTGTGGCTCAACAGGCTAAGGCGCCAGCCCCGTACACCTGAGCTGGCGGGTTCGAATCCAGCCCAGGCCCGCCAAACAACAAAGACAGCTGCAACCAAAAAACGGCCAGGCATTGTGGCAGGCGCCTGCGGTCCCAGCTACTTGGGAGACGGAGGCAAGAGACTCGCTTGAGCCCAGGAATTGGAGGTTGCTGTGAGCTGTGATGCCACAGCACTCTACCCAGGGCAACAGCTTGAGGCTCTGTCTCAAATAAAATAAAATAATAAAATAAAGTAAAGCAAAGTAAAGTAAAGTAAAGTAAAATAAAATAAAATACCAAGGCAAGGTAAAGAAAAAGGAGGATCACATCTATTTGGTAATTTTCCCTTTTTTCCCCCTGTTACTACGTGATAGCCAGCATAAGCTCCATGACCAGCTTGTCTTCCCTGCGTGGTGGGGCTGCTACAAGCATGTCCCCTGCCCCTATGCCTGGGCTGAGTGCCTTTTTTATGTTTGTACCAACTCTCTGGCCTTGACATTCACAGTACTCATTATGCTGCAAGTTTTGTTGAGATATAACTAATATGCAATAAATTTTGCACAGCTTAAATGTTTTATATTCAGGGAGTCTTGACAATTGCATACAACTCTGTAGTGATTACCAAACAAGTACATAGAATAGTTTCTTACTCTTTGAAAGTTTTGTCACACGTCTTTGCAGGCAAGCCTTTCCTTATAATTATATGATATTTTATTTTAATTAATTAATTAGTTTCACTCTGTCACCCAGGCTGAAGTAGAGTGGCATGATCAGAGCTCACTGCAGCCTGAACACCTACCCCAAGCTATACTCCTACTTCAGACTCCGAGTAGCTGGAATTACAGGGGTGTGACCCCAGAGGTTAGTTTTGCTTATAGTTGTATAGCAGATTCTCATATAAGGTTGGTTTGATGTAATTTCTTAGTAATGTTAATGGAGGGGGAAGGATTATGATCTGGAGCCCCTGTGTGTGGAGTTTGCACATTCTCCATATGTCTGCAAGAATTTTCTCCACATCCCAAAGCTGTGACAATGAGGTGCGTTGTCGTATCTGACTGGTCCCAGTCTGAGCTGCTGTGGGTGGGGCAAGTGTATGAATCTACCCTCTGAGGGGTGGCATCTGGGCAGGTCTGGCTCATGCTTTGCACTCTGAATTGCAGGGAGGTCCTAAGGCCACCCTAGACGCTGACCATGACTACAGAAATTATTATCTTGCTTCTCTTTATTAATCTTTCTTAAACGTGAATGTAGCCCACTTTTATTCAAATATTTAATGTCAAAAGTATGTTGTTCTTTTTGGGGGGGGATAGAACCTCAAGCTGTCACCTGGGTAGAGTGCTATGGCATCACAGCTCACAGCAACCTCCAATTCCTGGGATCAAGTGAGTCTCTTGCCTCTGCCTCCCAAGTAGCTGGGACTACAGGCGCCCGCCACAACGCCCAGCCATTTTTTGGTTGCAGCCGTCATTGTTGTTTGGCGGGTCTGGGCTGGATTCGAACCCGCCAGCTCAGGTGTACGTGGCTGGCGCCTTAGCCCATTGAGCCACAGGCGCCAAGCCTTATGTTGTTCTTTATTTAAAAGATTGGTGATGTTTCTGTGACCAAGACATACACCCTTGGAAATTAATTCTTTTTTATATTAATTGGCCTGTGGTAAAACTGGATTCATTATACGTTGTTTCACTTAAAGTCACACTTCTAAGAACTTTAGGGCTCTGTTGAGTGATAGGAATGATATCTTCTCATATGTATTGTATTCTATTATGCTGGCAGGGTTTCTTCATTTAATATAGTATTTTTAATGTAAGGTATGTGATTAACTTGGTAGATTTTTTAAAAAACTGCTATAACATATTGAATTGTATGGCTATAATGAAATTCATTTATTCATTTACAAGCTAAAGCACATTTCCCTCCCCCACTTTCTTTGTCCATATGTTTTTGCTTTTATTAGGTAAATACCTGAGAGTGAAATTGCTGTGTTAGCAGATAGATTTATTTTTAACTTTATGAGTTAAAGAACTCCTGCATAGTTCTTTAAAGTGTTTAACCATTTTGTGTTCCCACCACCAGTGTATCAAGTTTCTTATAAGTATTTGTGAATTTTTCCACATTCTTATAAATATTTTTATTAGTATTGTTTTTAATTTTATTCATTTTAGTGGGTGTGAAGTGAAACATCATTGTGGATATCATTTTGATTTTACTGATTGCTAAAGATGTTGAATATCTTTTTATGTGTATACAGAGCATTTGTATTTTTGTCTTGTTTATTTGCCTATTAATTATTTTATTGTCAATTTCTGATTTATAAGAATTCATTATATATTTTGACAAAGTTCCTTTTATACACACACACACACACACATATATATATATATATATATATATATATACAATTATTTATTTATTTATTTTTTGAGACAGAGTCTCAAGCTGTCACTCTCGGTAGAGTGCCATAGCATCATAGCTCACAGAAACCTCCAACTTGGGCTAAAGCAATCATCTTGCCTCACTTTTTTCTATGTTTAGTAAAGACGTGGTCTTACTTTTGCTCAGGCTGTTCTCTAACTCCCGAGCTCAAGCAATCCACCAGCCTCGGCCTCCCAGAATGCTAGGATTATAGGTGCATGTGGCCTTTTTTTCATATATTGTTGCAACTATTTTTCATGGATAGTAGCTACTCTATCCATGTTCTTAATGATGTAATGTTGTCATTACAAAGCAAAATTTTTAGTTTTGATAAAAATCTAACTTAACATTTTTCTTTCTTAATTGTTTTTGTATCCTGTGTATAAAATATTTACTTGCATAACAAAATTATAAATTTCTTACTCTACTATCCAAAAATTTTATGATTCTGGATCCATTTCAGACTAGTACAGAGGAAGTAAGTGTCAATATTCATATGAAAGCACAAAATACGTTTTCTAAAAATATTTGCAAAAATGTTTGTTTTTTTTCTTATTGAATTAACCCAATTGTCCAAACACACACACACACACAGAGCGAAAGTCTTCCAACTTGGTTCTTGGTTTTCAGAGTTGTCTCTACCATCCTTTGTTATTCTTCCGCTGTTGTTATTGATACCTTTTAGGCTTTTCCAAATAAATTTTATAATTTTTTTTAAAAAGCCTTTTTGATAGGATCTTGATGCTTGTGCACAATGCAAGGGTATATTTCTAAACAACTAAGAGTAAACTGTAAATGTCTTAACACAAATATAAGTGAGATGATGGCTATATTAATCACTTTGATTTACGTGTTCCATATTGAATATCAAATCATCACATTGTACCCCATAAATGTATACATTTATAATTTAATAACAAATTTTTTTTAAAAAGTCTTTTTGAATTTTGATAGGGTTCAATGAAATCTCCAGATCAAATTAGAGGACGGACATTGAACATTTGTGAGTATCACAATCCCTGAAAGTAGTTTACTTAATCATTTATTCAATTTTTCTCAGCAAAATTTTGTAGTCGTTTGGTCTTACATACCTTCAGCTAGATTTATTCCTAAGTGTTTCGTTTTTTATACTATTTATATTGTATTAAATAAAAGTAAAATGCTAAATACCCCTTTTATTATGTAATTATGTGTTTTGACAAAAGACATAGTCCTTTAGCAACCACCGTAATAAAGATGTAGAATGAACAGATCTACCAAAAATTTCTTGTGTGCTCCTTTGTAACCTATCATTTCTCCAACTCCTATTGCCTCATAATCACCAATGGCTTCGCCTATGTCATAATGTCATATAAATAGAATAATAGAGTTTAATAACATTTTGAATCTGACTTCCTTCACATAGAATGATGCATTTGAGAGCCTTCATATTTTTGTATGCATCATTAATTTGTTCCTTTTTCTGCTGATTAGTAATCCATCGTATAAAAGTAACACGGCTTGTTAAAGCACTTCAAAAATAAAGGCTGTTTGTGTTTCTTTCAGATTTAGGTGACTTAATAAATCTCTATTCATATACAGGTTTTTTCACAAGGGTAAATAACAGCAGTGACATTGCTGGGAAATATTGTAAGTGTTTTTCTAACTATGATAAGAAATTTCCCAACAGATTTCAAAAATGTCTGCTCCATTTTGCAATCACACCAATAATAGATGAAATTCCAACTTCTCTGCTTCTCACCAGGACTTGGTATTGCCAGTTATTTGTGTGTTTTTATTGTTGACTTTGGAGAGATATTTATATAACATACATAGTCGCCCTTTGTCAGATATATAATGTACAAATACTTTTTCACATTCTGTAGCTTGTTTTTGCATCCACTTCACATTGGGTTTTATACAGCAAAAGTTTTTAATTTTGAGGAAGTGCAATTTTTCCTGTAATAGATCATGCTTTTCTGTCAAGTCTAAGAACTCTTTTTTCTATTTTTGTTTGTTTGCTTGTTTTACTTATTTTTTCCTAAAAGTGTTATAGTTTCATATTTACATTTAAGCCTATTTGAATTTCATTCTTGTTATAAAATGAGATGTAGTTCAAGATTTCTTGGTTTATCTTTTTGTTTATTTTGGGGGGAGAGCTATGAATTTCTAATTGTATCATCATTTTTTTAATTGAGTGTTTTTTGTTCCTTTGTAAATTCAGTTGAGCATATGTGTGTGTTTTCTGAGTCTCCTTATTCTATTCAACGATAGAATGTAAGTAAGTTACATTCCTCCATAATACATCTTTGCTAAGCTAAGTCTTCTAATTTGAGATGGTGGTATATTTATCTAATTATTTAGGTATTTTTTTTACTTCTAACATCAATCTTTTAAAATAATCAGTAGATAGATCCTATGTATATTTAGAGTATATCTAAACATTTTACTATCTCTGTAGCATTTGTAAAGGTATTGTACCTTTATTTTCATGATTGTATGGGGATTATCAGTTTATATAAATGTGATTGATTTAGTGTGCTAATGTTGTATCTTGTGGTTTTGCTTAATTACATATAAGTTCTAGAAAGATTTATATTATTATAAATATTAGTATGATTAATTTTATATTTTATGGGGTTTTCTACATGGGCAGCCTTGCTGTGCTATCAGGAAATGTAGATAGTTTTATTTTCTCCTCTCAAATCTGCATGCCCTGGAATTGCCTTTTCTTGCCTTGTTATAGAGGCTTCCACAGTATGTTAATTAGGAGTAGTAAGAATGCATTCTTGCTTGTTCTCTATTTTAGGAGTAAAACAGTCAATACTCCACTCTTAAGGATTCTCTGAGCTATAGGGTTTTGTTTTTGTTGTTGTTGTTGTTGTTGTTTTGCTTTGTTTATTTGCATATGTTCTTAATTAAGTTGAAATATTTCCCCTCTATCCTTATTTTATGAGGCTATTTCATGATGAGATAGTAGAACTTGCCAAATTATTTTCTACATATATTATTTATAAGTTTTCCTTTTTAGGTTTTGGTATGGGAGACTATTTTCATTGATTTTCAAATGTTAATACATCCTACCATATGTGAAAGAAATCCTAACTGGTCATGTCATATAATTCCTTTTATGAATAGCTTAATTAGGTTTGCTAATATCTTAATGAGAATTTTTGTATCTATATTCATGAGAAATATTGGTCTGTAGTTTTGTTTTGTTTCTGTTCTATTTTTCTCTATTTTCATTATCCACTTAATACTGCTTATATAAAATGAGTTGTAAAGTGTCCTCTTCTTCTCTATTTTCTAAGTTGTTTGATAAAATTCTCCAGTGAAAAATCTAGGGTAGTATTGGTCTCTTTTGTAAGATTTTTAATGATGAATTTGATTTTGGTATGGCTAAAAAGTTATTTAGATTGTCAAAACAGGCATGGTGGCTCACTCCTGTAATCCTAGTACCCTGGGAGGCTAAGGTGGGAGGATCCCTTGAGCTCATGAGTTTGAGACCAGCTTGAAAAAGAGGGAGATCCTGTTTCTACCAAAAATAGAAAAAACTAGCTAGGTTATGTTGCAGGCACCAGTAGTTCTCAGCTATGTGTAAGGCTGAGGCAGGAGGATTGCTTGAATTTAGCAGTTTGAGATTGCTGTGAACTAGCTGATGCCATGGCACCCTAGCCCAGGCAACAGAGTGAAACTGTCTATATATATATATCCATTTAATTTTGGATAAATGTAGGTAAATTTTGGAAATTGAAGAATCCACTCAATATTCCATTTCTCCTAGATCTTTAAATTTAAGTTTGTAGAGTCGTTTATAATATTACCTTACCTTTCTAAAGAACCTATTTAACCTTGATATTGATAATTTATGGTTTCCTTCTTTTTGTATTTGTTAGTTATGCTAGACACTTATCAATTGTATCAATGTATTTAAAAATCAAATATTTGTTATATTGATTTTCTTCATATTTTTCAGCTCTGATATTTTCTTCCTACAGTTTGCTTTCTATCTATTTTGCTCTTTATTTTCAAGTTTCTTGAGCTATGCATTTATTACGACCCTCAAAATATAATCATTTAGTGCTATAATTGTCATCTTAATTTTGCACCCTGCAAATCATCGTATATTCTCTTTTTAATTTCATTCATTTTATAGATATTTACATTTCTTTTGGCATATTCTCCTTGACCCATGGATTATACAGAAAGGTGTTATTTAGTTTCAAGTGTATAAAAGTGTGCACACCCAAAAAAGATTTTCAATATACGTGTTGAATTATTATGCTTTCCTTTTATCATTATATAATGTCCTTTTTTGCCTCTGGGTATTTTCTTTGATCTGAAATCTACTTTATCAGATAATAGTATTATCATACTGCATTTCCTTTACAAATGACTTATGGTATAATTTTTCCATCATTTTGCTTCAACCTACTGATGTTAAGTTTGAATTAAAGTGAATATACTGAGGGTAGCATGTTTATTTTCTGTGTCCAGTTGGTGGATTCTATTAGTCTGCCATGAAGTTCACTGACTGTGTTCTTTCAAATGATATCAAAGTAAATATAATTCACTGATTCTTGACTCTGTAATCTCCATGCTACTCCTGAGTCCATCCAGTTAGTTTTTTATTTCAATTATTATGTTTTTCAATTCAGTAATTTGTATGTGATTTTTTTTTTTTGGTTTTTACAAATTCTATTTCTTTGCTGACATGTTTTGTTGTTCCATTTGTTTCAAAAGAATTTGGTATTGACTGTTGAAATATTTTATAGCAGCTACTTTGAAATCCTTGCCAGATAATTCCAATGTTTTATTCATCTCGGTGTTAGCATGTATTGACTGTCTTTTCTCATTCAAATTATGATTTTCTTGGCTTCTATTATGGCAGGTGAATTTTTTTTTTATTGTTAAATATATGTATTTTATTATTCTTCATTACATTATTTCCCCCACCCCACCCCTCCGTGGTAAGACAGAATTGATTTACAGAAAAGAATACAGAAAACACCAAAGCTCCTGGTAGAGGGAGAGATTTCAAGTGGGGAGAG
>CAUYRH010069858.1:0-13448 GCA_963574655.1 Perodicticus potto | reverse complement strand
GGGAGAAGTCAGTCAGTCACTGAGAGAGAAGTCAGTCATGGAGAGAGAAGTCAGTCACGGAGAGTGAAGTCAGTCACCAAAAGAGAAGTCAGTCAGTCACCAAGAGAGAAGTCAGTCAGTCACTGACAAAGAAGTCAGTCATGGAGAAAGAAGTCAGTCATGGAGAGAGAAGTCAGTCACCAAGAGAGAAGTCAGTCACTGAGAAAGAAGTCAGTCACTGAGAAAGAAGTCAGTCAGTCACTGAGAGAGAAGTCAGTCACGGAGAGAGAAGTCAGTCATGGAGGGAGAAGTCAGTCACCGAGAAAGAAGTCAGTCAGTCACTGAGAGAGAAGTCAGTCAGTCACCAAGAGCGATGTCAGTCACCGAGAGAGAAGTCAGTCACCGAGAGAGAAGTCAGTTAGTCACCGAGAGAGATTTCAGTCACTGAGAGAGAAGTCAGTCACTGAGAGAGAAGTTAATCACCGAGAGAGAAGTCAGTCACCGAGAGTGAAGTCAGTCACTGAGAGTGAAGGCCTCCTCACTCTGGCACTCAGGGAACTATGAAGACAAGCTCTCCACCTATTTATCCTAAAGAAAAACTCTTAAGCAAATTCTGCAACGTCGCCAGAGCTTTTATTTTTAAATGAGAATGAACATAAATAGGTTACCCAAGGAAAACATTCAACACACAAAGAAAAGACCCCAATATGGAAACAGAAACTATGATTCTAGAGTAGAGAGAAAGAATTCAGGGAAGAGAAGAGAAATTCAAAATATAAATGTCATAAATATAAATATAATAATAGAACAAACCTTTTTCTTTTCACTTTTTGCAGTTTTAGTTTTACACATAATGCTTCCATTTAATATGTACCATCCTCTGCCTGAGGCAACCAGTAATCTATCATCCATCTCTATAGATTTGCCTTTTCTGAATGTTTTACACAAATGGAATCACACATTACATGGCCCATCGTGTCTTCTAATATACAATTTGTAGTCAACATTTAATAGTAAAATATATCTTACTAGTTTGTTTGCCACGAGGTGGCAATTGTAATTATATAACATGACGTTAGTGCTGTAGTGATATGGGAATTTAATTTTGAAGTAGTATTGTAAATGTTTCCTCTTATTAGATTGTTTATATTAGAATATTAGGCAAATTCCATGGCATGATAATATCCTTAAAAATTGACCAATACAGATTCTTCTTCCTACACAAACTGCAAATGCATGCATACGTGTATACACACACACACACACACACACACGTTAGCACAAACATGAATATTCTACAACATCGTTTAGCAAGTATACAGTGTGTTTGTCTACATGACCAGCAGCTTAACTGGTGGTTTAGGTGGCATTTCCCACATCCATCCTATCTTCCCATGAGCACTTCTTTAATACTCTTAGAGTCTGCATATGTTTAACTTTGTTCTTATCAGATTGTATTTAAATGAACTTTTTAATAAGATAACTATTGTTTACCACTTATATTCTGTAAGTAATATGAAAGTGGATATGTGAATCACTATGGAAATTTTGAGACAGACTGTGTTATGGTCCCTTATTTCACTTCTAAGAAATACAATCTACAGCATCCCTTCTGACTGCCAACCCAAGTTCCAACCTACTTTGCTTATGAGTATAGCTGAAAGAGCTTCATTCATTTCTGTTTATGTGGATTTTGCTTTTTTATTTTGTTTATCTCAAAACTTTCATAATGAACCACATATTATGTGTGAGTCCTATTTCCATCAATCAAGTACACAGAACCTACAACATAATTACTCATAATGTGTCTCAATACAAACTGAATTTAAGTTCAAAAGAGTGAGAGTGTGAATTTAGACAATTAATCATTATTTTATGCTTCCTTTTGTTAAAAGGTTGTACATTGTATAAATTGTGGTATATGTATATGATGGGATATTATGCAGCCTTAAAAAAGATGGATACTTTACCTCTTTTATGTTTACATGGATGGAGCTGGAACATATCCTACTTAGTAAAGTATCTCAAGAATGGAAGAAAAAATATCCAATGTACTCAATACTATTATGAAACCAATTTACGATCACTCACACTTTCACATGAAGAATAGATCACTACTATGACTCAGGATGGAGGAGGGGAGATGGGAGGGCAGGGGGAAGGTGAGATCTAGGGAGGGTGAATAGTGGGATCACACCTATGGTGCATAAAACAAGGGTACATGTTGGATCTATTAAGTGTAGAGTATAAATGTCTTAACACAATAATTAAGTCCAGGAGATGAGGTATATATTAACCAGTGTGATGTAAGCGTTCCTAATTCTATATGAAATCACATTGTACCCCATAAATGCATTAATGCATACATTATTTATGTGTTTATGGTTTAATTTTTAAAAGGCTGTAAATTTTAGAAATACTTTTTTTTCAAATTGTTCTTTTTAGAGATAAAAAAATTTTTAATTGTTTTCAAATTTAAAAAATCAAAACCTATTTTAATTCCTAATATTTTGGAAACAAAATGGCAAATTATTTTAATAGGTATATTTAGGTAGTAAATAATGAAATTGCAATGTACAGATGTTTGTGTATCATATTTTGGTAATCCCAATTTCAACAAAAAATCTTCAACAAAGAATGCTCCGTAGGAATTATTTAAAAATAAAGTCCGTTAGTGCATTTGGAATATAAATTGTCTTCAGATCTATTTCACTAGGAATATATAAACTACATGAAGGCGTGCCTGTAATAAATCCAATCCTCCAAGATGTATGATAGGACCTTTTAAGCCAATGTTTAGACTCATTTTGGCTTCTGTCTAGATTATACCATCTGCTTACTGACTTCCAGAATTTATACAAAACTTCTGTCTGAATATAACCCCTTCCTGGATGCAACTCCATTGTGGATTTTTTATTCTCCTTTCTGTATATTTTTGGTTTCTGTGTTTGTTATTCAAGGGGGTTGGAGTGGGGTATAGGCATAATCTGTTTCGACTTTATATTTGAGCCAAAAGCTTTAATTGTTTAAAAAGGGGCATTATTTTATGACTGAGTATTGGCACTTGAATACTTTCGATTGCCAAACAGAAAATGTTGCAAATCACTGGTTTCTCTCTGAGACTTTTTTTTTTAATTATGGGAGGCCTGTATAATGGTTTTTAAAAGAAAATGATCAAATGAGTCTTTCCTCCTTGTTTTGATAGAGATTTGCCTGCTGACCAAAGGACGCCGTACTGCCAGTGTTCGAGCTGACACATACTGCCGTCTTTATTCTCTCTCGGTGGACAATTTCAATGAGGTCCTTGAAGAATATCCAATGATGAGAAGAGCCTTTGAAACAGTTGCCATTGACCGACTAGATCGGATAGGTATTCTAGCTTTCTATCTTCTTCACCCGCAGATTAGTTTTCATGTGGTGGGATAACACAAGTGTGCAATCAAAAGTCCCAAGTGCTAGTTCTTGACTTGCTTGTTAATTTGTATAGAAATAGCAATTAGCTGTAGCTGTATTTCTTGAAAGGTCTGGGTCCCTATGTCTCTATCTCTTCCAAGTATCCCGGTTTATTTATTCCTGTCTGTTTTTACTAGCTACACAATCTGAGTTCCCGAGTGATGCCAACACAGTTTGAATCTTCAGGTAAAAAGTAGTGATAAAAAGACCACATAGCATTAAAATAGAACTAAAAGTACATTAGTGTGAGTCTACATTACAAACCAAATTTTATCACAAGATTTTTTTTTAAGGTCAGCTTTACATTTTATCTTTACTCAAAGAATCAAAAACTTGTGTATTGAAATTAGTCTCACCAGAGACTTACTGAAATGTTTGTAATACAGACTCAAGAAGTACAAACCCTTGAGAGAAGTGCCCTAATAGATGATTTACCTTGCAAACATCAATATAGTTTGTTTTTTCTGCTACTAAATAAAAAATATATAAATTAGACCTTATTAGTTATGCTAATTTAAAGATATGCATAATTGCCATCATAAAGTTAGATCAGAGCAGCTTGCTGTTAACTTCCCTAGATATCCTTCCCACACCTAAACCTTCCTTGCTGGCCCACTCCTTCTCTGCCTCCTCTGCCACCTTAACTCTGCTCAACCTTCACACCTCCCTTTAGACATCACTTCCCCAGAGAAACCTTTGATCTTCTGCCCCCTACTAGGCTGAGTATTCTAGAGATGTTCTCCTATAGCCTCGGAAGTGCCTCTATTATTAAACTATTATTTTATTATTATTATAAAAGCACTGCTTTATTGTTATAATTGCTGAAAGGATGCTATGTTTTCTTAATGTAGAGAATACGTCTAATTTGCCTTAACATGCATAATACTTAGTACTTAGAACACAATGAACATTTGTTGAAGAAAGGTAGGAAAAAAGGGCGGAAAAATCAAAAAAGATAGGGCTGGGATCACTTGTAATGAACAAAGAGATACCTCAAGTGCTTCATTCTTATAAAAGTCAAGACTTTAGAAAGTTGTATTAAGTCAACTTTTTTTCCTGAACTTAAGTCTTCCTTTCAGTCTATATTAATAGGACGACAGATGGCACGAGGGTCTGAAATTAGATTAAAAGAAGTAAAGGTAATAGGCATTCCCAGTCAACATAACAAATAAATTATAAATTCAGTTTTAGAGATTTAACAAAGCATAATTATCCAGGGAGACATTACCTACAAAAGAAATGGGTACTCCCGAAAACATGTTTAGTTAATTTAAAAAATAACTTTTTTGAGTGTGGTATGTTTATGAGATTGGTGAGACGGATTTCAGAACATATACTTTTTCCTAAACCAACTAGTTTTAGATAAAACATTTAAATCAGGATCTGTAAATAGAGAATGTCTATTACTCTGATATAATGTCACTTTCATCTAACTTACTGAAGGTATTTGCGTGAAACAAGTTGTAATCAGTAATCAGGCAATACAATTTCTATTAAGTACTGAATATTTTCACTTTTTGCTCTTTTTAAAATTGTAACTGCAGTAAAATTTTTCCAAGGTGACAGTATTTTTTCATATTAATATATGGGTACAAACAATTAAATGATACGGTTGACATTTGCTGGTAAAGTGCAATTGTAGTTGAGCCCTTCACCTAGAGGTGTGCCGTATACTCCTACATTGCACCACTTAGGTGAAATCTTCCCAAACCTCCTCCTTCCTCCCCTTTACCCTCCTCCCTTTCCCTGCTGTTTGAATTTAATTGTGATTTTTATTTTCTTGTGTGGGCATGTTCGTCTACTGGTTTCGTAATTGCATTGAATACCTTGGATACTTGTTTTTCCATTCTTATAATACTTTACTTAGGAGGTATTCAAGGAGCCAAAGTTACAGTATTTGACTAGTCACATAATGACAAGGAAACATCATCTTTCTCAGTTTTGTAACCATTGCATATGCATTGCATATGCTAAAGTTATTCAAGAGATGCTAAATAAGTATTTATATTAATTACTAATGCAGAAGGTTCTGTTCTTTAGGAAAATTAGGACAGTCTGTAAGAAGAGATAGGTAACTATTTTTATAGCAATCATTTTAAATGACTGCATTGCCTGGTCATCAGAGAAATTACAACACCTATTTCCATTTCAAAAATATACTTCGCTACTTTCAGTCTGACCCCTTATTTAGCAACATAGCAAATTGATTTGCTCTTCAGTTACATATTCCTTTGGGTATGAGTGTATTAATGATGTTATAGAAAAGTCACCAGTCTTCCCTTCTTTCACCAATCTGCTGTCGACTCTCACTGTTATTCTGCCAAGGAAATTTAGTTATTACAAACTGCTGCAAAGAGGCTAGTAAGAAGAAGACCTGATGTGTTTGGAGGCCCTAGAGCAGTGGTTCTCAACCTTCCGAATGCCACCACCCTTTAATACAGCTCCTCATGTTGTGGTGATCCCCAACCATAAAATTATTTTTAAATAATAAATTATTTTAAATAATTTTATGGTTGGGGGTCACCACAACATGAGGAACTGTATTAAAAGGTTGCGGCATTAGAAAGGTTGAGAACCACTGCCCTAGAGGGAGCTGAGAGCCTGAGGGCCATAGACGGCCACACAACCACCATTCATTCAGAAGAGCAGAGATTATGAAAGAGTTCTCCATCTCAGTGCACTTAAGAATCCCCTGGGGAAATTTGTTTTTAAACTTTCAAAATCTGGACCCCATGTCTGGTTATTCAGATTTAATGGGCAAGGTACAAGTGGACATTAGTAGAGATAAGACAAATATGCAGCTAGGATTAGGAATCATTAGTGTAGGTCACTGGTCAGGAGCAAATTTGACACAGTGCTTCTGGAAATTTTTATGGGGACCTTAGTAAATTGCAGCATCTGATTCAGCCAAGGGTGGTGTCCCCAAGAGGCTGAGTTTCCAGCACACACACACACATGACACAGACGCAGCTCGCTGCTGTCTAGAAAAGAAATACAATTGGATCAACATTTTACCCTCCTCAGCCCTGTTACCTACTTATCACGTTTTCTTGGGCATTGTTCTTAATATCCCCATGTTCTGGTCCCCTTTAGGGTAAAAGGGATTATGAATACACCTATCTCACATGGTAGAATATTGAATAAAATAATCTCCCTAAAATCTATTGTAGAGTGCCTTTCACGGAGTCAAACGTCAGCTTTTATTTCTCCGTAGTCCTTTCTTGAAAAGGTATCTTTAGAATCAAATCTTGATTCCAGGCCTATCCTCTTCCTCCATTCTTTAAGAGGACTCTCACGTTAAAATAAATAGCTCCGTTTCTTCTGTAAAGAGGCTTCAAGCTTTGCAACTTGACTTGAGAAGGTTGAGACCTACCAGAGAGAGACAAGCAGCATGAAATGCAGGTTCCACACTCCTATTTGGTGTCTCAAAGTGAGTGTGTGGCCTTTTAAGCCTCTTCTAGGAAACACCGAGGAAGGACTTCGCTTTGCAGGAGACACTCCGCTGGGGCCTTCTAAGTGCCTGTCTTTTCTTTTCCTGGCAGGAAAGAAAAACTCAATCCTTCTGCAGAAGTTCCAGAAGGATCTGAACACTGGTGTTTTCAACAATCAGGAGAACGAGATCCTGAAGCAGATCGTGAAGCACGACAGGGAGATGGTGCAGGCGATCGCTCCCATGAATTACCCTCAAATGACAGCCCTGAACTCCACGTCGTCCACCACCACCCCGACGTCCCGCGTGAGGACGCAGTCCCCGCCGGTGTACACAGCGCCCAGTCTGTCTCACGGCAACCTGCACTCCCCCAGCCCCAGCACCCAGACGCCCCCGCCGGCCGCCGTCCTGTCGCCCTGCTCCTACACCACCGCCGTGTGCAGCCCTCCCGTACAGAGCCCGCTGGCCTCTCGAACTTTCCACTACGCCTCGCCCACGGCCTCCCAGCTGTCGCTCATGCAGCAGCAGCTGCAGTCCCAGCCGCCACCGCAGACTCAGCCGCCGCCGCCGCCGCAGACACCCGGCAGCTCCACGCCGAAAAACGACGTGCACAAGAGCACGCAGGCGCTCCACAACGCCAGCCTCTCCCGCGAGGTCAGGCCGCTGTCCGCCTCGCAGCCCTCGCTGCCCCACGAGGTTTCCACCCTGATTTCCAGACCTCATCCCACTGTGGGCGAGTCCCTGGCCTCCATCCCCCAGCCCGTGACGGCCGTGCCCGGCCCGGGCCTGCAGGCCGGGGGCAGGAGCTCTGTCCCCCAGCGAGTCACCCTCTTCCGACAGATGTCGTCGGGAGCCATCCCGCCCAACCGAGGCGTCCCTCCCGCACCGCCTCCACCAGCAGCTGCTCTTCAGAGAGAGTCTTCCTCAGTCTTAAACACAGACCCAGAGGCAGAAAAGCCACGATTTGCTTCCAATTTATGATCCCTGCTGACTGTCGAAGCAAGCAGACAGACTCTGATAAACGGAAACTGTTCTCAGATCTTATTTTATTCTATCTCCTGATAGATCCCCATAGCCTACGATGAAGAGATATTTTAGACAGCTCTGGCCTACATGCAAAATGTAAAAATATATAAATACATATACTATTAAATATATATCTCAATTCCCAAGAGAAGTTCTAAAGACCTGGTTAGCCTTCAGTGTTACATGTCTTCCTTCCTTTAAATCATTAAAGGATTTAAAATGTTGTTGTAAGATTATTTATTTCGCACCTACTTTTACTTAATTCCTTTGATATGTGTATTTCTCTATTTTATGAAGAGTTCTTGGATTCAATGGAAACAAATGTCTGATTTTAAAAAGGCAACTCAAAGGAGCTACTGAATAGCACCAATCAAAACCTTCTTTCCTTAGCTACGCATTCATTATGGATGATTAAATAGCAAATCCCATTCTATAGATCTAAATTGTATTTTGATGCTTTCAATTCTGAATTAGGTTAACAACCCACGCTTGGCCGCATTAGGAGACTAGCATTGCCACTGTTAAGAATATCTCTAACCAGTACGTTCATTGATCTTTCGGAAAGCTGAGTGAGTGTTTGTCTGTGTTACTGGACTTTTACCAAGACTCAATCAATGTTAGTTGTAAATAACTTTTTTAACCCAAATAAAAAAATAGCTATTTTGTGTTGTATGAAGGTAAAAGTCATTGTTTAAGAATTTAGTTCTATTGCTTCACTTCAAAACTTAGAATTTTAAATTTTACAAAACCTAATTGTGACACTTATTCAATTGTAATGCAATGGCTTAAAACCTACGAGATTATTTTAACCTGTAATGTTTTATGCAAAACTGTATGCTCGAATCTACAAATTGCTTGTATTACACCAAAAATCATTACTTTTCTTCCTTCTTGCCATAATCAAGCATCTGAAAATAGTCTCTGCATGCTTTGGGGGAAAAATAGGTTCAAATCAGTCATTTTAGGGGAAGGCTTACAGTATTTCTCATTTCTAGCAAAGCATAACAATTTATTAAATGCCTATCTTAAAATTCCTATAAGGCTGACTTGGATCTCTGATTAAGCCTAGAAGTGAGGTTTTCACTTTTATTTAATATTATCACTATTTATTATTTAAATAATTATTTGTAAGCCACAGCTTGATTTGGAGTTGCAAGTGCGGTCTTTGTCTTCACTGTAGTTGGTAATTTATTGTGGTGTTAATTTAAAGAAATAAATTCAATACAGCATCGTGTCTGTTTGGGAACACGCATTCTGCTCTATGTACATTGTAACTAAATGGTTAGTAAATCTTAAGGCATGTGGTGACTAACATAGCACTTAGGTAGGAGGTTTATTATTTTACATGTGCTGAAAATAGTATGGACATGGTGACAGAAAGCAGGGGTAAAGTTGAATGTCTGTGAGCATTGTTTGTTTGTTTCCTTAACTCTTTCCATAATCTGTGAGCATTCACTTCTCAAAGAAGTCCCTTAGTGATCATTTGTGCCTAATGCTTCCTGCTAATGTGGTGAATGACTGGAACATAATCAGAAGATTCCTGATAACCAACTCCTGTAAATAACCCAAGTTAAGAGAATGGCTTAAGTGGAAGTCTTCAGTATTTCTGACACTGGCAATACACTTAAGAAGAACTTAAAAAATTCACACATTATATGGATGGGGCGGAGTCTCCAGATAGACTTGAGGACAGAAAACAAAAGCAAAAGCTTTAAAGTGGATCCATGCTTCCTGTTTGGCCTTTTATGGATATAGCACCTGTAATTCCAAAATGAGTTGTTATGTTTAATTTCTAACAGATCCCAACTTGTGTGGAAGTAATCAACAATGCCAGTCAGTGTAATGTTGTTGTTAACATGCTGGTGACATATGACAGCCTGTCAGGCATGGTGTGAGAAAGGGATTGTTTGGTCTACCTAGAACCTATGGGAAAGCTGCAAGACCATTTACATATCAGTACAAAACTCCTTTATTTTATTAAAATATGAGGATTAACTTCAATTTAATAAGATCATGTATTGGTCCTTTAAATTACTAAAGGTTTACATTTGATAGGATTAATGGATTTGGTAGTGAAATATTTTTATATATATATAAATTTTTGATTTTTTATTTTGAGCACTATTGGGAAACAGAAACAAAATTGAATTGCATGGTCTTTCAGTGCAACCATACAATTTTTATTCACTTTGTAATAGAATGGACAAAAAAATTAAGGTTTATATGTTAAACTAATAAAATGGTACAGGGTAAATTATATACATATATATATATATATATGAATGTATATATACTTAAGTTAAGAAAAAAAAATTAACTCACATTCCTGTAATATAAAGGTCATTGCTAGTTGAAAAGTGACCTCTTTGCTCTGTACATAGGTAAGCCCTTAAGTATGGAGGTTTAATCTGTACAGAAAGAAATGTGTTATTGACTGGTCTTTTTGCTGCTGAGAAGATAGTAGAAAAGCTCTTCTTACCATTGTATGATCAGGGACAAGTTAGAGTATTTCTTTTGTCTTTGCTCAAAGCCATACATATATAAATATATATAAATATTATTAATAAATTCAACAAAAATAAAATCATGAATATTTTATTTTATTAATACAATCTAACCATTTTTTTGGTTTTATTGAGTATAGGTCTGCCTGTCTTTCTATCTTTACATCATAAGATATCCAAGAGGGCTTATGTTCAATAGTCAACACAAAATTAATTGCATTTTATAACTATAGAATGAGAGTAATTTACATAGAACATAAATTTTCCAACCATCCTTTTGTTTTACCTCTTTTGTAGCAAAAGTTGAGTTGTATTGTTGTGTGTGTGTGTTTGTTTTTGCTCTATACCTTCTTAGCCTGTGGTTATTGTCCAAATTCAAAACACATCATTTTTGTGTCCTTATTGAATGTGAGGATGAGTAGTAATTGTCTTGTAATTGACTTATACAAATCTATTTTGTTACACCAGGGCCTTGCAAAGGCTTTGAATAGTGATAGGACCTCCCAGTACAAGTGGATATTGAATCACCTAAAATCCTGAGGTGGAGATTATTACAATGAGAATAAATAGCAAAACTCTCCTGTCTGGTGGGAGTGGCAAAAGATTCTATTCATTAAATAAATAGCTTGTCCTCAGGTTTTGATGACCTCCACATAAGTAAATGATTCTCTAATATTGTTCCACTTTAAAAAGATGGTTATATTGCAATTTAAAAACTTAAATGAGCACACTACTGTTGGAACGCTATGCAGGACACAGTTAAGTTATTACAATAACTTCTATAGGACATGAATGATTTAAACAATATGAGATGCTTAAACTTTTAGATGTGTTATTTCAAACCCTGAATTATTTATACTTTAAATTATGAACACTCAATTATCTTTTAGAACTATTTTATAAATCTCCACACCTTCTTTTTCAGCTTATACTTTTATGTTTCTTAATTTTACTATATCACTTTGCTTCAATGAACATTACTTTCATCATTTATAATATTAAGCTGTTTGAGCAAGATTTCTATTCTTTATATGTATATCTTTCTAGAAAAGGTACCATAAAACCAAAGTGTAGTTATTGTGTTCATTTGCACTACATTTAGCAAAGTTTTACTAAATTCTTATCCTGTTTCATTTTTTTTCTTTTACTAATACATAGTATTTTAATATTTGGGGGTTACATATGTTTGGTACATGTGTAGAATGTGTATTGATCAAGTGAGGGCATTTAGGATACCCTGAGTATTTATCATTCCTATGTGTTGGTGTTATATCAAGTCTTGTCTTCTAGTTACTTGGAAATATAAAAAATATTCTTGCTAAGTATAGTCACCCTAGTCTTGCTAGCTACTTGAAATATTACTCATGGTGTACTATAGAAAAGAAACATGGTCCTCACAGAATAACTGGATGCTGAGCTATTTTAATTCAGAAAAGAATGGCCAAAATTTTAAGGAAGTATGATGACTGGCTGCTTGTACTAAATTGTTTCTTAGTTCTATAACTTTATTCAATATGTATTTTCTTAAAGAAAAATAGCATATGAAAGGCGTTTGGGCAGGGAATATGTGACAAGAAATGAAATAATTTGTGACAAAGCAAAAATTGGAGGCTATTCACAATCCTTTATAATCCCACGTTACCTTCAGAGAATACCGAGCCCTAAGGAATGTCCTTGGTTCACTAAGCAGAGTAATGAGAGTGGAAAGTTGAAAGATTATTTACTTTGCATAAGAAAAGGAATATAGGGTCAAGAAAAGTGATAAGAGCTAGAACCTGTGAGAAAGGACAGGACTGAAATAACTCTGTTTTTACTGAAGCAAGTTTTCTAAATCTTAAAGGAAGTATCATACTCCAAATATTAACTAAGTGGACATTCTTTGAAGCTATTTTATTTCTAATATTATTAGATAATAGTATTATCAACAGTCATTTGCTCTGAAAAGGAAACATCTTTTTATTTTGAGTGTAATTGTTTCAATAAATTAGATGTGAGCAAAAGATACTATTTATTCAATTGAACTCATCTAAGTAAATTAGTAAATATAATAATTCTTTAAAAAGTTAAAGACTACTTTATATTTTCATTAGATTTATATAATTAAATGCAAGTAACAATGTTACTGAGACTTTTTTTTAATAATGAAGAAGGTTTACAGAAAGAGATTATGATTTTACCACAATTGATCATGGTTTTTATAGAGAAAAGTCAGATTTGTTGAGACAAAGAGATTTTCTTAAAAAATGTTTAGTATTTTTAGTTTCTGTTACATTTATAAGGGAATTCCTCAAAAATAAGAGATTTACTTTTGAAGAAAGAAAATACAACTCAAAGACATTTGACAGGTTTAAAAAGAGTTTGCTAAATATATTCCCTTTTCTTGCTTATATTTTTCAAGGCCTTAGTTTCCAAGCATTTAAAAATAAAGTTGTTTTCCAAACTTCTGTGTGATTTATTACCAACCTAACTATAATTTAACTGAAAATGTGCAGTTCTGAATTTCTCAAGGTATGATAGTCAGATATCTAATGATTTGATTTTGAGAAATATTTAAATAGTATTTAATAAATAAAAGACTTCCATTAACTAATATAGCATGCATTATCCACACTTCTTCATATCAATGATCAAACACATATCAACCATTTGGCTTGAAAACAAATATATGAAAAGAACAAATTAATAATCCTCCTCACAGTTATCATCTGAAAATATAAAACAAAACACATATGCCAGAGGCGCTAGTATAAATTGAAATATAGTTTGACCTCCTAATTCGAAATAGCCTTTAGGGTGCATGGAAAATTGGCACAAGTGACCTCAACAGTGATTTATCTTATTTTGATAACAGTAAATCCCAACTTGTCAATTACCCAAAACTCATTTTTTTTACCAGAGTAGCAATAAATTTTTATTTTTTTCCAAGTCTAATTGTTTTTTATTAAATCATAACTTTGTACATTGATGCATTTATGAAGTTCAGGGTACTGCTTCAATATACAATGTGAAATGCTTACATTGAACTAAGTAACACATCCATCACAATTATACTCATT
>CAUYRH010069857.1:0-22347 GCA_963574655.1 Perodicticus potto | reverse complement strand
TGCTGGTGGGAATGCAAACTAATACATCCCTTTTGGAAAGATGTTTGGAGAACACTCAGAGATCTAAAAATAGACTTGCCATTTGACCCTATAATTCCCTTACTTGGTATATACCCAGATGACCAAAAATCACATTACAACAAACATATCTGTACCAGATTGTTTATTGCAGCCCAATTCATAATTGCTAAGTCATGGAAGAAGCCCAAGTGCCCATGGATCCATGAATGGATCAATAAATTGTGGTACATGTATACCAAGGAATATTACGCAGCCTTAAAGAAAGATGGCGACTTTACCTCCTTCATATTTACATGGATGGAGCTGGAACACATTCTCCTTAGCAAAGTATCTCAAGAATGGAAGAAAAAGTATCCAATGTATACAGCTCTAATATGAAAAGGGGAAGCCTTCACTTTCATGTGAAGGCTACAACCCAATTATTGCACAAGAAGACAGGGAAAGAGGAGAGGGAGGGAAGGGAAGGTAGAGGGTGTGGGGAGAGAGGATAAAGGGTGAGATCACACTTGAGGTGCATCTTTGAAGGGTCAGGAGAAAACTACTAAATGCAGAACACAAATGTTTTCACACAGTAAATGAGAAAATCTCACAAATGTTATGTCGAACAGATGGATGAAAATATCTCAGATTGTATGTGAAGCCCACACACTGTACTCCATGATTGAACTAATGTACACAGCTATGATTCAATAATAAAAAAAAAGAAAAAAAAAAAGCCCAACATGTTTTACCCTCCCAGCTAGAGAGACTAAAAGGACAAGTGAATACATGTGTATTTATGAAATTTAGGCTTTCTCCATCAAAAAGCCAGGTTATCACTTCATCATACTTTAACAAACCTCACTTAATAATACATCCCATTATAAAGACTTTCCAAAAAGATTATTCACCCCTCACTCTTAAATTTAGAGAAATATCCAAGGATCAACCAAGATGTAGAGAAATATTCTAACATGAAAGAGAGAAACCAATACATAGACTCTGGACTGAGGTTTAGTTTCCAGACGGAAATGCTAAAACTGGAAGACAGTGAAGAGAAGAAAATTTCAAAGATGTAAATGAAAATTATTCCCAGTTTAAAATTCAGTAGCTAGCCATAGTATAGATCAAGTGTAATTATAGACTAAGGATATTCCGTTATATGCAAGGACACAAAAATTTTACCTCTTATGCATTGTTCTCTGGAGTCTTCTGGAAAATGAATTCCAGTGAAAAGTTGTCAGTAAACCAAGAGATTCAGGAAAGAGATAGTGAGTCTAGGAAAAAGATGAAGAGGAAAGTCTTAGGATGATGGGAAACATTCTAAGAAAAAAAAATAATATCTAGAAAAATTGAAACAATCTGATTTATTTAACATAGATGCAACTATCAAAACGGGAATGCCTGTGTAAGGTAAGCACAGTATAGTTGATTTATTAACATGGACAAGGGAGAGAGTTGAAGAATAATCACACAAATTATCACACAAATTATTATTAGGAGAAGATCTGAACATTGGAAAAAAATGCCTCAGTATATTTAATAACTGTTCTGGAAGAATGTTCTATAACTTTCTAATGTTTAAATCATGATTTCAGAGACCTCTGGAAAAGGAAATATTTAAAATCTACTCCACTGACAAAGTTTTGCTAACTGATTTATTAGAAAAGCTCTTGAAATACACTGACATATTTCATTGACAAATAGTTTATGTAAAGAGAAATATTGTTTGTTGAAAGTGTCATTTGTATCTGATTCTATTAATAATTACTGAAATAAATATCATGGATGTACCTCTCTCTTAAAAATTGTAAAGGAACTAAAAGAATTAACTGTCATATTTAACTCGCCTCCATTAAAGCAGACTGAAAATTAAAATTCTTGCCAAAATTGCTAGATCCCTTGAGACTCCCCAGAAGTCTTACAGTAAAACTTGGGCTAATTTGAGTAGCTACCTACAAGAATCCCTAACTGGTATTGTAATAAAACATAAGATATATAAACAGAATAATATTTCATGGAAAACAGCGATTACTCTTTAATTAAGAATATTTGATTATATTTTCATTACTATGGAAAGATTCTACTAATATAAAAAGAAACACCTTAAGCAGAGTACAGTGACTCATGCCTATAATCTCTTAGGAGCCTGAGGTTGGAAGAGACTGCTTGAGGCCAGGGGTTAGAGGCTGTAATGTGCTGTGATGATCATACCTGTGAATAGCCACTCTACTCCAGGTTAGATGACATAGAAAGAAGAAAAAAAGGCAGGAAAGGGGAGGGGACGGGAGAGGAGAGAAGAGGAGAGGGGGGACCTTATTCTTCATACTTCAATCTAGCCTCACCTCAAACAACGAAGCCCTTCAAACTTTGTAATGTTACTAGCTCATGAATTCAAAACGTCATTAAGAAGTCTAGCAGGTGTAAAAAATTGGTCTTTCATTTTGGGTCAATCAAAAGTGAAGAAAGACAAAAATGTACTGTGGGCCAAAAATGCCTAGGCTAGTATTCATTTGAGAAGTGAAATATAATAAATTTATTTAGCAAAAACAAGCAATAAATAGCATAATTTCCATATAAAGTTAAAGAGATTTTGTTTAATAGATTTTGTTTGCTTACTGAATTTGACTAAATTATTCAGCCTTTTTCCAGTTTTCAAAAAACTAAACAAATTCTCATCAGAGAGCAATGAAAACTAAGTAATTGGCTCAAAAATTATAGACACCTGAAGTCACCATATGAATCCCTAGGAATAAAAATATAAAATCTAATTTTTCTCTGGTAGGAATAATAATTTCATTTCCCCAAATTAACTCCCCCCAAGCCAAGAGTATCCATCTTAAAAATGCTTATATGTTACAAATATATACAATACCAATATTAGTTTCCCAAGGCACTAAAAGGTCTATTTGTGAATGTAACCATTAGCTTAACTAATATGCATTCTGAAGTACTGACTTTCTTTCTTGTTTTTTTGCAGTTTTTGGCCAGAGCTTGGTTTGAACCCACCACCTCCGGCACATGGGGCCAGTGCCCTACTCCTTTGAACCACAGGCACCACCCCTGACTTTCTTTTGATACGGTAGTAACTTGCCTCAAAAACAACAAAAATGAGATCTTTAATATGTCACCTCCTTAAAAACGCAATAGAAGATATACTAGTCCACAGTGGGAAAATTTCATATGTAAATAAATATATAAACTATCATTTAGTAATATTTAAGCTATTTGATAACTACACTGGAAAAGATTCTTTTCTCCTCGCTGAATTAAATTTCTTACATTTTACTTAGAATCATGTTCATCAAAGCCTTTTCTGGGTCAAGGAATGGGCCTATACAAATTAGACAATTCCAAGAAAGACATTTTCTAATCTTAACCAAAAATTACCCTCTCTTCTCAGCCTGGAAACATAGGGTGAGTTCATTTCCATACACCAGTCATTATATAATTGTTTTAGAGCACCCTTGACAACAGTAAAATTGGCCTCATTATTTCCATGTACTTACACATTTTGTGCACAGGCCAAGTACATAAGGAGTCAAAACCAACTCTGATGTTTTCTGACAGATTAGAGATGAACTGGATTCCATAGGGTGCACACGCCAAGGACATCTAGAAGCCAAATGACAAAAAATTAACATCTCCAGATTCTCTCTCTGCAGACACAAGAGCAACTCTGAGATTCATAAACTTTGAGTGAATTATCAAGGGAATTAAGTCCATTAAATGCAGCTTTGTTCTGTTTCAAGAATTCATCAGATATAACATCATATTCTGAAAGTAGGTTTTCTATATCAGAAAACTAACTCCTTTGTAATTTGTTTGTGTTAGCTTCAGTTTTTATTTCAAAAGGGATAGAATCGCAGGGTGTTAACTTTCTATGGATATTTATTCAAACATTTCATGAATTTTATAGCTAGGAGTTTAACTCATTCACAGAAAGAATACCTTATCGTCAACTAAGACATATTTGGGGGCCAGTATTACCTGAGTTGGAGTCAAATTTCTTAAAGTTAAAATGGAGGTGATACCTGCATCATGGGGATATAAGGATTCAACTTAGCTGACATTCAGTATTTTTTAAATGTGAGGTTTATTATTTTAACTTTCATTCCCATTCACTCAAAAGGTATATATACTCCTAAGAACTACCCTGTGAATAAGATATTCACATTCCAGGTAGATGCCCCTTTAATTAATTAATTAAAATTAATGAGGCCAGTTATTGCAGAAGATTGCCTCACAGTCAAAAAGGGAAATGTAGAAGTTTTGACGGTGAGGGAAAGATTTTTCAATAAGCTTAGAGACTAAATCAAAACCAATAGCAAAAATCAGTACCAGTATCTCCAGAAATAAAAGCAAAGCAAATTCTGCAGGACCATCTCTTAGTACTGTTGAGGGTAGCAAGACCACATGTTACGAACTGCAATAGAGACTATCACTTCCCTCCACCTTATGCAATGTCACTGTATGAGTATAGCAGATTCCTCAGTTCTGTTTGAGCCTGGTTTTCTCCCAAATCAGGACCAAAGACAATGCCTACTAGGATGTAATTTATTTGAGAATGCAACTTCATAAGTTATGATCATCATATAGGTGAAATAAAACCAGAAGAAGAGAAAGTAAATATACATTAATAATAAGGGAGGGGTTGATGGACAATAGAAACTCAAACAGAAGGGGCTTGAAGGAGAGTGGATGATGGAAGGTTGGTTGGTAGGTGCTGTGTGTTGCTTTAGTGAAGTCCACACTAAAGGACCTGACTGCACTACAATACAACATTTCAGAGGGAGGAGAGACAATATTTATCCCTGCCAACTTTTACAGCAGTCATTTTCAACATTTATAGCCATATCTTCGTATGGTACCAAAGTCAAGTAGCCCTAAGACAAGTTTGTCTATGTTCTTGATAACTAAAAAAATTTCGTAAGATACTAAGACAAGGGGAAGTGCAAATAGCATTACAGATATCTAAGATTCTAAAGAAATAATCTATAATCCTGACTATAGAAATAAAATATTAAATTCACAAGTTTTCTGGGACATTTTCATCTACTCCCATTAAAACTTATTCTCTCCCTTCTGACCAAGTCAGGAGGATCACATTCTAAAGAGATATTTTGGGAGACCCTTTAATCTTTTTTAGCATAAAGTCTCCCTGAAACTTATCAAATAGTGATTCACTTTCTCTGCCACTTGGAAAAGAATGAAACATAAAGTTTGAGACTATCATTTGCTGTCATAATAATGTTGGTATGCCTTCCTACAAAACAAATAATAACTCTGGCAGCCAAAATGGAGGACAAAACTCCTGTGAAGAGTCTCTGTTTACCCATAAGTCATTCTAGTTTGCTGTTTACATTTGTCTTAGAAAACTGCAGGATTGTGGTAAGTTGAATGGTAGCCCCAAATGGGATATTCACATTCAAATTTCTATAGGTAACTGTCAATGTTACTTATTTGGAACAATAGTCTTTGCAGACAAATTAAAGATCTTAAAATACAATAAATCAAAATAATGGGACACAGCCAAAGCTATAGTAAGGAGGTATTTTATAATAATAACTGCCTTTATTAAAAAAGAAAGATCAACATAACTTTACACCTCAAAGAACTAGAAAAAGAACAACAAATTAAGCCCAAATATAGCAAAAGAAAGAAACTAATAAAGATTATAGCATAAATAAACAAAATAGAGAATAAAAACATACAAGAATCAGCAAAACTTAAGAGTCAGTTTTTTAAAAGATAAACAAAATTGACAAACCCTTAACTACAATAATAAGAAAAACAACGTGTTGGCTAAGACTTCCATTACAATGTTAAAAAGCAGTGGAGGACCAGGTTATTATATCATTGTCCTGGTGCTTAAACAAAAAGAAAAAAAAAGAAGTTCATGGTTTTGAGGAGTCAAGCATATCCCCTTTTCCTATGAATTGGAAAAGAGCAGTCTGGACTGGTTCTTCAGTTGAATGGCCTGGGTCATTCTACCTGGTAACACCCAGCAATAACAAATCCCAGCTGGCAAAGTTTCTCCTTGCCCCATGCTTTTTCTCTCCTGGCTTTCTAGGTGGGTACACACATCTCAAAAAGCCCTCTTAACATCCTTTGGGAACACATTCCCTCAAACTGGGACAAGTTTAATGCAGGTATTCTGAAGAAAAAATGTTTAATCTTCTTTTGCACAATTACCTAGGTACAATACAAGCTGGACAGTAGAGAAAAGTAGGCAGCCACACGGGACTCTAAATCATCTCACCATCTTAATCAGACCTCTTGAAAAAGGGAAGGAAAATGGACCAAAATATTTATGTACAGGCTTTCTTTTATTTATGGGGAAATAGTCAATGGTGCAAGGAGTGTTCAAGGTCAAGTAAGACTATGGTGTTGAGAGATTCTATTCAATTTCCTATGTGTCCAAGGTACCCCAGGCAGGCCTGAGTGGGCCCTACAAATGGGGAGGTAGGGCCATCTCTACCTCTACATGTGGAAAAGTGTCCCAGCTCCTACTCTTGGTGTAAGCAGCAGGGAAATTTGGATCTACCTTGATCCTTAAGTGCTTTAGTTATGCAGAATTAAAACAAATAAAACGGGATCTGGCGAGCTACATGGAACACACTGACAGATATGTAGAGACATTTTTTCGCTTGTGTCTAGCCTATGATTTGGAAAGATGTACATATTATTTTAAACCTGACATAATTTTCAGAAATATAGGGTATTCACTGAGACAAAAAATTTGCCATCAAATTACACCTTTCAAATATTAGCTATCCAGTGGGTGAGGCAGTTTTAGCCACGATGGACCCAGAGTTGGGTAATAATTTCTCAGGAGTGAAATAGGAGAGAGAACTTTCTACTTTGTGTCTAGGCTGGCCTAAAGTCTACCAGGAAAAAGGCTGTTGAACATCTCTCCAATAACCCAGGGACCTGAGGAAAACCTCATAGCCTTCCTGGATAGGCTCTGGTAAGGTAAAAAGAACCGCACTACCACATCTCAACTTCTATGAGCGACAGGTGTTATTAAAAGACAAATGATTGATTAAAGCTGCATGAGATATTAGGGAAAAGGTCTAGAAACTTGTCCAGGACCCTACTACTTCCCTGAGTGACATGGTCACTACCACTAATTCTGTTTTCTATAAGTCTCAGGCTCAGGAGAAGAAATGGACATAGTAGTGTAGGCATGCCCAGTGACTGGCAGCACTGGGATCCACATGTGCACCAACTGTCAAAACCCCATCCAAAGAAAAGGACCTCAGGAACAATATCTGCTAATGGACAGGGCACTGGGCCAAAGACTGCCTGCCCCAAGAAGGACAGGCCACCCAAGGCCTCCTGTCAAGTGCCATCAAACATGTCGCTGGACCACAGTCGGTCCCATGGGATTATTCCAGAAGGAGAGTTGGGTCCAGATTGGTACAATAAAGGAACCTGCTCCCATCATCCCCCTGCCAGATAACAATCACTGGATTGGAGCTGAGGGCAGCCCTCCTGATGGCAGATTGGCCATTAAATTTTCTTCTAGATACTGGGGCGTTTGCTCTGTCCTCCTACTTAGTCTGAAAAATTGAGCACTCAATTCTGCACGGTCACTGGAGCCTCTGGGATCCATCTAGGTTCTCACTCTTCTTCTGCTTTGTTTGTGAAAGACCATCAAGCTACAAATGGCCCTACATTCTCTATTATACCCAGTACCTACCATTTTCTCTCACCTACCACCATCATACAATGAAGTCCTTAGAGAGACCCCCAGAGAACCTGCAAGAGGCCACCTTAACAAGAGTCATCTCCCCTCTTAACAGAAAGCAGCCAGATGGGTTGGCAACACTACCCAATGATTTGGTCCTCTGAAATAGAGAGTAGGGGAAATGTTAGGTAGAGAATTAGCACCTCCAGCCCTTCTAGGTGGGCACCTGATATTCGTGCTGCCTCAAGCAATCCCATGCCTGGGAGGATGAGGAATGTCCTGCTAGTTTGAAAAAGAATGCAGGGAATTCCTCAGCCTATGGGCCAGGAAGTCTAGGCAAAATAGCATCTGGAACGTGATCCAGGGTCACCTAATTATCATCTCATTAAAGTGGTCAGTGGTGACGTCTGAGCCAGGAGGAAGGCCCAATCCGGATCTCAGACTATACCCAGGGCCTCTCGTTTGTCATCTGTGGCCGGTGTATCTTGGTCTTGCTCTAGACACTTTGTTTCACGTCTGGTCATTCTTTGGATGAAAGCAGACCAAGAACTGAGAACAGACTGCTGACCCAACCACTAGGACAAGGGAAGAGTGCCCTCAGGCCCTCCTGAGGTTACTGATGCCGTCTCTCCCGTCACGAGCCCAGAGTGCCAAGGCCCAGGTGGAAAGTCTATGACAAGAGAGGCCTCGTGTGAGGCTTGTTCTTATGGTTAAGATTTCAGGTCAGTGTTTTCTGTTGCTTAGTTCCCTGTGCTGAAGAATGGTTACGTGAACTAAGTGGATGGAACAAATGAGCAAGCCAAGTGTCAGGATTCATTAAAGTATGCATGGTACACCCCAGAGAGGGAGAGGAAGGGTCAATCTCTGTGAGTGGAGGAGACCCTGAGTTTAAAGACAGAGCATGAAAAGTATAATACATTCTAAATGTCAGTTAGTGAGCAGACTGCTCCAATAAACAACAGCAGCCTACCAGGGTTAAAGTCTGTCCTTTTATGCTGATCCCTAATAATATAATGAGCTGGGGGTGGAAAATTCATGAATTTTCTGGGAAAGGGGTGGAGAGTTTCCAGAACTGGGAACTCTCCCTTCTCCTGACCTTATATTGTAACTTCCAAGGGTTGCCATGGCATTTGTAAACTGTCATGGTGCTAATGGGTGTAATTTTTACTATGTTAATGAGGGTAGGTCACTTGAGGACACTTGTCACTTTGCTTATATGCATGCTCCAAGGATTCCCCCTTTGGCCTTGATCATATCTCTACTTTTTGGTTTCTCTGCCTCTTTCTGATTTCTCAGTCCTTGGAGACCCCTATCACAGAGCAAACATCTGTTCATGCCTTAGATTCCCCTTGGATAAGGCTTCTTAGAAGCCCTTTCTTGCAATTTATTTTTTCTTGTAGACAAAGCATCTCCCACTGTTTCTGCTCCTCTTCCTCTTTACATTTTTATTTCTACTAGGAACAGGCTCACTGCTCAGGATTGTTTCCTGTCTTTCCTCCCAATGTTCTGGTGCAACACTCTGCAGCCACCCTAGTCATGGCTAATGCAAGCCCAGGTGCTGCTCCAACTGCAGTTCTATAAGGTACAAGCTGTAAACTGCAGCATTCACGTGGCACTGAGCTTCAAGGACTCTGGAAATTACACTTCAAAATGTGACTACCAGGTATAAAGAGTATTTTGAATTAAAGGCCCTTAGAGATCACTAGGCCCTTGGAAGAGGCTTTCCTTCTATCTGCATAACCACATGGACCCATCAAAAGGACAACTGATGCCCCTTCCCAATCCTATTATACCAATATATTGCTAAAAGGGTCATCTTAAACATATACCTGTCCCTCAGGTTAATTTACAAGTCAATCAGCTCACCACTTCCATTATCCTCCCTGGAAACCATTTATTACCCCTGAACAGAATCATCCATATTCTTTACCTTCCCCTCCCCTCTAAAAGGAGGACATAAAAGTTTCTTGACCTCATTAGGAGATCAGGTAATCATTTTTCAATCTTCCCATGCTCACATTAAATAAAATTCTTTCTCTCATTAACTTGCCTTAATTGTGAGTTGATCGTGATTGCATATTGCACAGAATCAAAAGATGTGAAGGCTTGATTTTCTCCACCTGGATTTCAAAAGATCTCATGGACAGTTTGGGGCCCAGACAGAGATTTAACATAGGGGTTAAGCTGCTGCAGAGAATCTCCACTAGGGTTATACCCAAGGGAGTGACAGGTGCATGGTCACTGCAGAGTAAACAGAACTTTAGCAACAGTTCTGTTTACCTGTAGCAACACACATCAGCACAGGAGAGCTGCAAGCAAGAGATTCTCCACTGTGAAACCTGCTCTATGAGTCCTTCTCTGTAAAGCCATATGAGTGATAATTGCCTGAGGCCTCAGGGCCCCAGCACCCTTTGCAGCCCTCACCCAAATGGTTCTATACAGTGAGTCACAATTTAATATTGTTCAAGGCAGGCTTTAATATTGTTTAACCCTGTTGATTTTTGCACTTACTTGGAACCTGTTACTCCTTTCCTCTTTTCTATTTTTTTCTTTTGAAATTGAAATGTCTATTTCACACTTGCCCCTCCATTCTATTTTGGAAGCATTCAAGTTGTTTAATTTCACAATCTTTACATCTAGAGGAAAATTTGCCTTAGGGTGAATTATGTCTTGGGTCTCACTCATACTTGATTTAGATGAGACTCTGGACTTTGAACTTCAGGTACTGGAATGGGTTAAGATTTTAAGAGCTATTGAAATGCAATGAATGTATTTTAATTGTGGGAAGGACATGAGTTTTGGAAGGCTAAGAGTAGAAGACTATGGTTGAAAGTCTTATGAAAATAAATAATTCAAAATATAAGCTGTTGAAACTTTAAAATACTTCGAGCAGTAAGGGAATGTGATTATGAGACCTGAGTTACACACATACGCAGGCAGCAGTAACCTAGCACTACGTAACCTTTGTCTCTCTGATGATAGACTCTCTGTTTTTCTTACTTACACTGCTTTGTAAAACATTGTAAATGACTAAAGGGCATGAGGGAAGTTAGCTGTTGATCTTCATTATAGGTTATCTTCTTACTCCTCTCACCCAGAAACTTCATGGCTATCATATTATCGAAGACAGAATTTTAAATACACTCTTTTAAATTGCAAAGAAATTGAAAACAGGCTATAAAAAAAAGAAAAAAAACTGTATGGAAATAAAAACAAACTAAATTATTGTAACTCATAAATAAGCCTTATATAGAAAATATTATAATCCTACTATTTTTTTTTTCTTTTTCAGTCTATATAAGCAAAACATTATGTTTTGATTTCAGAGCACTGTGGAGGTGAGAGAAAATTTCCCTTTGCTCAGGAAGATTCACTAAAAGATAAACTCATAATAAAGCAGAATGATAAGAGTAAGAAATTCATTTACCATGCACATGAGGAGAATCAGAGTGATTAGCCAATATCTCAGTGGGTTCCAGAAATTTATATACTTTTACTTTAATAGGTACAGATTAATAAGAAATATAGATAATTCTATTTAGGGACAATAAATGGTTGGTAGGAGGATAAATAGATACTTGGGAGAATGAATGGATAAGGAGAAAGAGATCAACTTGTAAATGATTTTCTTTACAAATTAAATTAACCTGAGAGACAGTGATTATATTTAAAATGATTTGGGATAGGTCTAGTTTCATTCTTGATCTTTTTTCCTATAATATATTGAGGTAGAAAAGAAAGGAAAGTCACTTTTTTTTTTGTTTCTGAGGTGTTTGTCTTTTTCTTTTGTTTGTTCTGAAGGAAAAAGGAAAGTCCCTTCCCAAGTTCTGTTGGTCTCTAAGAGCCTTTAATTCAAAATATTCTTTATATCAAGGAATCATATTTTGGGTTAAAACTTCCTGAGGTCTCCTTCAGCATGTCCACAACCCATTTGTTACTGGAATTTCTTTGCTGAGTCCTTGGTCTTGGAGAATTGAAGAATGAATTCACAGACCACCTTGTGTAAGAAACAGAACAGATTTTATTGATAGATAAGAGAAGAGGGGATACGAAGCCTCTGGCTCAGTAGTGGGGTCCTGAGTAGGTTGGCAATTTGGGGTCTCTACCTCGGGGGTTATATATAATTTTTCCTTCCCTGAAGGCAGGGGGTTTGAGGAAATGTAATATATGTCTAAAATATGTCATAACCATTTGCTCCAGAGGCCTGTTTATTGAAGTTAATTTTAAAGCTGTGATTGTGTAGGAATGTGGTCTTGTTTGGGGCACTCCACTCCTCCTGGGGAGTGGTGCCTTAGACGGAACATTGATCAGATTCATTTATGAGCCTGCTTGGGCCCCCAAAATGGAGTCTGTGTCCAGCTCTAGGTGAAGGTGACCTGTATCACTTTGGAGTTTGTGTTACCCCAATGGCTACTGTTAGGTTTTTTGCCTGAACAATCATTTTTACACTGGATTCTGATACTTCTGATTATTGTGGGTTAACAATCACATTTAAAAATAATGCTGAAATTTAATTGCCATTGTAACAGCATTAAGAGGTGGAGTGAGACCCTGTTTCTACTGAACATGCAAACAATTAGCCAGGTGTGGTGGTACATGCCTGTACTCTCAGCTGCTTGGGAAGCTGAGGCAGGAGGATTGCTTGGACCTAGGAGTTTGAGATTGCAGTGACCTATGATAACTCCACTGCACTCTAGTTGGGGTGACAGAGCAAGGTAATGTCTCTGAAAAAAATAATTTTTAAAAAAGGTGATTAGGCCGGGAGGGCTTCACCCACCCTCTGTATGGGATTGGTGCCATTGTAACAGAGCAAAGTAATGTCTCTGAAAAAAAAATTTTTTTTAAAGACAGGTGGGAGCTTAAGAGGTGATTAGGCCAGGAGGGCTCCACCCACCCGCGTATATCCGACTGGTGCCATTATAACAGAGCAGGTCTGGCTCAGTCTTGGTTATTTGGCTTCTGCCATGAAATGAGAAGACATTCACAAGACTTCTCAAATTCCAGAACTGTGAGCCAATAAATTTATGTTCCTTATAAATTATCCAGTCTCAAATATTCTGTTACGGCAGCACAAAATGGCCTAAGTATGGAGTGAATTTAATGCAAGAAGGGATTTAAAACTGAAGGGTAAGAACATTAGATGTAACAGATGAATTACACTAGATAAAACACAGGGGAGGTTTCTGTTGAGGCAGTAGTGATAGGAAAGATGAGAAAGATAAAGAATCTAGAAGTATTGACCTACACTGGCTTTAATAACCAGTTCGGAGCAAATAGTTGGAAGTAAGAAATATTTTAAAATAACATATTTCTACCTCAATGAGTGGATTATGCATTTTTACTTTAGTGTAGAAATGTAAGAGGCATGAATTTTAAGAGGGAGATAATATTGAGGAATTTATTATTTGAGCATAAAAGTAGGTATGTGCAGTACTTAACTGGATATACAAGTATAAAGGATAAAGAGTCAAATCCTGATGAGGAATAAGGAGTTTACAATGTTAGAGTCAAGAAGGAGACTCAAGGTTCATAACTGCAACCACTGGACAATCTACTCTTTGTTTTTGGTGGCAAAAAAAAACAACAAAAGACCACAAGAGGCAAAAGCAATGTATACTCAGGGATTTGGGAGGCCAGACAGAAACTTTCCGACAAACTCTCCACTTCTAACCCTTGCTGCGTTCTGGCCTTGGAACCGCTGCTGCTGAGAGCTGCTAAAGATCCATTTGATTTCTTACTGCTCATCTAAGTCTTATGCATCAGAATCATCATTATTTATCATTTTGAGTTATTGGTCCATGTACTTGCTACCACTGAACAGTGAAGTGGATGGACTTGTCCCCGACAATCCTCACCTTCCATCCGGCCCCACAGAGGGATTTACCTCAATGGATATAAGCAGAAGGCAAGGAGGTGGTTAGCATCTGGGTCAGGGGTCAAAGACAAAGTTATCAAATTTTTAAAAACATAAATGACATGGCAAATAGAGATGTGAGTAAAAGAAATAGGAAACTTCACCACGATAACAAAAATAAAAAAATTTTAAAGTATAAATATAAACACACACCACATATATACACACATAATATTCACAACATACAATCTATACTTCAGGGACATCAATAGCCAAAGTTTTCAAATAAATTACCATTTGCATTTTGTAGATTAGAATTTAATATTAAGATAATCAATTTCATTTCATCCTGTAAAGGAGCTACATTTTTAAAGTACTGATATACTTTAAAGTAGGACACTTTCAGAATTTTCTTTTGAAACTATCAATGAATGCATTTGTTTATTATTTTCTGTCTGCATTTTAACAGGCTTCAATTTTAATATGCAAAATCTTTAGTATTTCCTACTTCTTCTACATAAAAACATGAATAATTAACTACTGAGTTGGTAAGGCTGATTAGCATTTTTTAAAAAATCTGCCCATTTGGCTGCTAAATTTGTATCAGTTTCAACATAATGATGTTCATAATAAGATGTGGCTTTCTGGGGGTTATTATAAAATTGTGAAAAGCCAAAATTCAATAGTCTCAGAATTTTAAGAAGGCCTACATATAATTTTCTTTACGTTTTCATATCATAGTTAATTACTTTAATAACTTGCCTAGGTTTTTTATTTCTAAGAGCTATAATCTTACATACACAAATACATATATAATAAAATAAGTAAACTGAAGCTGTGTATTTTATGATAATACCAGATGTTCCTACTCCTTAGCATTAGGAAAAATGTGCTACTTTGTTAGTCTAAAATTATAAACTCTATTAAAGCTAGGATACAAGATTGCTAATGTACAAGAATACCTTCTGTTTCACTGTGAGTAATATTTTGTATTGTAACCGTCTTCATTTTCAAATCCTTTTCTATTCTTGCAATTCAATCATACAGTTTGAGCATCCCTTATCTAAAATGTGTGGGGCTAGAGGATTTTGAACTTTGGAATTTTTCTGAAGTTTGAAAGATTTACATATACTTAATGAGATATATTGGAGATGGAACCCAAGTCTAAACACAAAATTTATTTCTATTTTATATACCCCTTATACACATAGCCTAAAGGTAATTTTAGATCATATTTTATATAATTTACATAATTTTTGGTGTGAAACAGAGTTTGGACATTTAGGGTAGAATGCTTTGCTTTCATGGCCTGCTACCACGCAAGACAGCCTCAGGCCTCTGCATCAAGCCAAGGCCCCTGAGTGTTACAACTTCAGGGTAAATAAACTCTCCTTCAAAGATAAGTGGCAAAGCGAATTGTCTTCTGATCTGGCTATTGCTCTGGATGGAAAAAGGAGATTAATTCTAAGGGGACACTTTTAGAAACACACTGGTCCATATAGAACTTAATTAAATTCACACTTGTATGTGGCCCAACAGCTAATTAATTCTGAGCAGTCAGCAATTTCAAGTATCATTATCCAAGCAAAGATTATCTTCAAAAAACAAATATTAATTAAAAAGTGAATGGTGATCTGTGGGTAGCATGCCAGTAAAATCATAAATACGTTGAGGCAAGATGCCATCACCACGTTGATTTAGGATGGTTGATAACCTGTACCTGCTGATATGAGATCATGAGATGGCACTTTATTTTTATGTCATTCTTTCCCAAAAGAACAATTAGGAGAACAACTCATAATAATTTTAAGCAAAGCATCAGAGAAATGCAAGTTCAGAAACTCTACAAATTACCCCACTAGTATTTCTTAAAACTATCAAGGTCATCAAAAAATAAAACAAAAGACTAAGACACTATTACAGACCAGAGAAGATTAAGGGGTCATGATGTCACCATGAAATGTGACATCTCAGACTGGATTCTGGGATAATTAAAGGATTTTAGTGGAAAAACTTCTGAAATCTGTCAGGGGGCTATGAAGACCCCCAGCCCAAGTTCGGGCTTTCTCTGACTACCACCAGAAGCTGAAAGTTCTACGACTTGGTCAGGTCCAAGAAAAGAAACCAAGCAGCAGTAGCAGAGCCAGTGCAAAAAGAGGAAGTCAGACAACCTTGGCAATTTAACAGTTGAATTTTTTAGGCAGATTGACAGCTCATACCTGAGGGGGAGGTGTGACTCTCTTCCTCCCAAATGAGGAAGGATCCTCTTATAAAGTTTTGCCCTTGTATTTATTTCCTAATTTTTAGCTTTTATCTTCCTAGGTCTAGTGTTTATGCACTTATTAACTCATATTGGAAAGTACCAGCTGACTTCTGGAAAGTTCCATTGACCTTATCTATTCACTGATTGGTTCACTTAGAGTCTTGGTCAAGCTGACTCTGTACTATTCTTAACTAACTTCTCCTTTAGAAAGTCTCTAAGATATTAAGAGGGCAATGATTAATCATGGTATGTTGATTATCTCCTCTTTTAAAAAGTTCCTATTGATCAATCCCTCTGTGGAGGCCATAGGAATTAAGGAGCTTCTGAATTTCAAAACTTTCCAACAACTGTCTTAGCTAGTTCTGCTTTTGCAGTAGCCTAGAATAGTATAACTCCCGTACCCTGCCCTTGCTAAACTACGGACACATTTGTCTGTCACTCCTTCCCACATTTACTTCATTTTCCTTCTCTCTGTCTGCCCCTAATAAAATCAAATAAAGTAATGGATGTTTAATTAATAATAATGCACTAATGATGGTTTCTTAGTTCTGACAGCTGTAACATAGTTATAATTTATAAACATGAAAAACTCTTGAAGGGTTCTCTTTGCAATTGTAAATCTAGTTATTCCAAAATGAAAAATTTGCTAAAGATAAATTTTATTATTTTATTCAAATTTAAAAAATTGCCAATCAAAAGGCAATAAATACAGTAAAATATTACACACCGGGAAGGGTAGTTTGAACATTTTTATTAGAAACATTTAGTAGTAAAAACATATAATTACTAACAATTAATAAAAATTAGACAACTTAATAGAAAATGAGTAAAAAACAAGCATTTTACAAAAGAAAAAAACGAAACCTTTATTTAAATCAGGAAGGTTAATGAGAAGAGACTCAACCTCATTAGTTATCAGGAAAATAAAAATTAAAGCTAAAATTATGCACAGTTTGGTCTCTAGCAGATTAGTGGGACAATGTTGAAGCTGAACAATAATAAATTTTTGTGAGGATCTGGAATTTTAGATCAAATTCTGTTCATGGGAGAATTCCTTAACAGAATTATAATTTGGCAAAAACGATGGCATTTTCTACACATGTTTGTGCATACTCTGTCCCACAGCAAAGTTTTTCTAAGTATATAAATTAGAAATTTACCAAGACTCACAAGAACTTCTGTAGCAGAATTATTTGTAAATGCAAAAATATATATATGTGTAAAGTTTCTATCGAGAGTATAATGGATAAATAAATTTGACTATTTATTTAGCTGAATACTGTACAGCAGTGAAAGTAATCAGACAGAGACCACATGCGTAAATACACACAGGGGACTCCCACAACATAACACTAACCCAGGAACTGGAGAAATGACCTAATAGAAATTACTGAACAGGTGCAATGTACACTAAGTGGAAAATGGCTACACTGAAAGCCCACCGACTTCACCATTACACAATATATCCATGTGATAAATGGTATGTGTACCACCTATGCCTATCAAAACAAAAAATATATAGTTTATGTCATAAACAATAAAAATAGAGTAATTTGAAGCAATTTCAGATGAAATATAGATGAGTAAACCTTCTTTATAACATTTACAGAAAATGACCAAGTATAACTTAAGTAATGAATACAGCAAACAAGTGTAAAGTGGCTAAAAGCCTGACAACAAATGGTGAACTGTTTTACATAAAATTTCTACAGAAGAGTAAAACTTGTTTGCTCATAATATTTGTTCTGGGATATTCGCTCTCCATTTTATTTTTTAACCACAGAATATGGTTCAGCAAAATTGTTTAGCCAAAGAGTCACAAAATCCTCACCATCAAAAATAAGATCATGGTGATGTACAACTGAAACCACTGACCATGGCTCAGTAACAATGGCCCAAAGGAATGACAAGTAATGTCGGTCACGTCCTGAGCTCAGTTACATAACAACTCTTTTTAAAAACTTTATATTTTTTCTTATGAACAGAAGGATGGTCCTTTCGACATCAGTCTGGCATCCTCCTAATTTCCTGGAAAATTAAAACATCTCTTTCCTTGTCTTCAACTTCTTGTTTTTATTATTACTGATTCAGGCCTAAGTACAAGAACCAAGCTTTCAGTAAGAAGAGTGTACAATCACATTTTTGATGTGGATATGTGTATGTGTACAGCAATGCACATGAATTTTTAACTGATGTGTATATGCATAGAACGAGAAGTTGGTAAAATATTTACCAAAATGTAAAGAGTGGAAAAACCAAACCCAATAAAAAGTAAGCATGTGAGGATTCAAACAATGTAATACCATTTATATAACATGCAAAAACTAGCAAATAAATTTGTTTGTAAAAATGAGCAGAAAGCAAGATAACATGAAATAGATATTTAGAAATATGATATCTCTGGGGTTTAAGTATAGAATGTGATATGGGGAGGTTTCAAAGGCATCATTAAAGTTTGATATTGCAAACTAAAAATAAATACAGGTATTCATTTTCATTTTTTTCCACATATCTCCTGCTCACTATCCATATTGTATATGTACGAACACAATTTTAATCACACATTTAGGTAAAAGTAAAATCAGCTATACATGTGTTATGCTTTTAAAATTACAAAAAGTTGGGAAAGGTAAATATTTTAAGCAGAGCACAAAGCAATAGAACGTGTGGCTTTATATTGAAGATCAAAGATGAGAAGATAATTAAGAACTGACTTATAGAGAAAACCATATTCATAGGTTTTCTTGAGATATGGAGAAAATATGTTGGCAGCACCTGTGAAATTTTCTCTTTCCTGGCTGTAGTCAGACTAGAACCAATGACTTATAAGTTTCCTACTCAATTGAGAAAGAAAACCCTAAAAATACTTTGGAAAAAAAAGGACACAAGTTTGAAAAATGAATAAAGTTTTAAACATGAAAAGCAGAGAAATAAGCCAATAAAGCTTTAAGTTTTTGTATTCAGGAGTTTCAAATGGTTTCCTGCTGGTCAAAGGAAAAAATAAATAATCATGACAATAATAACATAACTAGACACATATGCCTCTGATACTCAGCTGAATATTACATAAAATACATAAGATAACTGGACTAAGTTAACAACCTCAAATTTTAAGTTATATGAACTTTTTGAACATCTATAATTTGAGAGTACATCAAGAAAACAAATGGACAAGATCATGGACAGCTTTTAAGTTACATCAAGGAGAGTTTTTAGAGCACTGTAAGAAGGTTTTCTAAAAGTTTTGAGGTACAGAATACCATGATCACTCCATTGCCATGTGAAAGGTAAGTTGAAGGTGTTTTCTTAGCTGTCATCCAGATGAGAAATGATGGTTGCCTGGACTCAGAAGGCTGTAGTGTGCTAGAGAGGTGAGCAAACATGAGAAATATTCAGAAAGTTAACTTTAGAGGACTTGGTAATCGGCTATCTCTGGAGAGAGCGGAGGTTAAAAAATCCTTTCAATTTATTTGTTTGTACAACCAGGTGGAAAAGAGCATTGGCTGAGTCAGATTGTGAATTAAAGAGCAGAAGGCAGACAATTTTCAATGTAGGTAGTATGAGGCAGCTAATGAAACCTCCTTGTGGAAATAGTTAGAAAATAAACATTCAGAAAAAGAGCAGAGAAGAATTCATAGCGCAGATGTAAGTGTACACCTACCTCAGAAGACCATGAACAGTGAACCATAGACATGATTGTCAAGAAAGAGTATAGTGGGATGAAAAGGTCATGTAGTCGGGGCCCTGAGAAGCCCAGCACAGAAGGTAGAGGAAGAGAAGGCTACAAGGAGAAATGAGAAGATCTCAACTAAGCAGTACTCACGGTAATGAAGATTGTTGACGTAAGAATAGATCAAGAGGGAGGAAATTTTGGATATTTCCAGTGATAAAACAAAGCTGAGACAGTTCCATAAACTTTTTAAACAATGAATTAATCCATGATCCTTGAAGAAGGGGTCCTGCTGGCGTGATAAGGCAGAGAATAAACTACAAATAAGATAACCAAATGATAATAGGGTGTATTCAAAATTATCTCCAAAACAAAAGAGAATTTTGAACTGCTTTGCATTGTATGTAAGTGAAGTAGAGAGAACTCTTATCCAGAGGTTCGAATTCTAAAAACAATTTTTCCACTCCTTGAATATTTGGGAAACTCTTGGTGAAAGCAATGAAGATAATCTGTGAGGAATATAAAGATCACTTCAACGTATATGTTTATTTCAATCATTTATTGTCTACCTTTTTAGCCAAAACAACTGATTTGGAGGAAACAAATATAGTCAAGCAGTTCTATTTATTATCATAGAGAAATGCATAAGGATATTAAAATGTGAGTACATATAATAGACACAAAAAATGCTTCTCCATATAAATACTATGTTGGGTGAGTATTTTAAAATTAATCAGACTATATAGAAATTATTTTAATTATATTCTAATCTTTACATATGCCTCATCTGTCCCTTGCTAATAAATTTTTAGCAGTAGTTTTTAAATAAATTTATTTCATACCTACCCAATGGGTGCATTACATAGGTATATTGCATACTTGTTGGGTGGACCACAGAACACAACTACAACTTGGACCTTTAATTTTAGAAAAGCAAACTATGTAACCTAATAATTTGTACGCCCATATTCATCTGAAATAAAAAATAGATAAACATAGTGATCTTACAATGATGGTTCCAAAACTCTGTGAACCTACTAAAGAATTGTATGCTTGAAATAGCTTACTTTTATAATATGTAAATTATACCTCAATAAAGCTATTAAAGAAATAAGAGGAAAAATAAAAAATAAATCTATTTTCTCAAAAATCTTTGTTTTATATGATGTATTTGGATGTTTTTAATGTCCTTTTTTGCCAGATAGTTGCTCATCATAGGGAAAGCAGCTTCATTTAAAGTACCTAGTACTTTACAGATTTAGAAAGTGCCCTATTAGACACGCTATGTGATTTTTCAATAGAAAACCATGAGAAAATATATGAGTGGTAATGATGAAGTTCAGGTTATTTTCCTCATTTTGTGCCCTGAGAACTTGTTTGAGCAGTGGGGATTTCTCTGTGTTTGTAAAGATTAATTTCTCAGCACTGAGGCTTGGGGGCAGTGTTTTCTTACACAAATCAACTCATTTTATAAAACTGAGAAATTCACCCCCCGGTATATTGTAGTTCAGCATATGCCAATGAATAGCTGAAATCATCAATAACTACAAAAAGGGACCCTGGGGAAAATGTTAGACATATTCACTTTAAGATATAAATAAGAATAGCAAACAAAGTACAGTTGACCTATTTTTCACTCAGGAAGTGACTTTGATACAGCTTATTAGAAAACAAATTAGTGCCTTCTGTGTTATTTCATCATCCAGCTGGTTTCACTTTTTAGCTTTTCTGATCACATAGAGCTCAGTAGAGTCTGTATGCATTTGGGCCTCTGGCAAAAGGCGTGAATAATCAAAGGTAAAATGTTTTCCAAAGTGTAACTATTTTTTAAAAATATGTTGATGAAAACATGTTCATTACATATTATTTAGAAAATGTTGCTAAGAAGGGAAGAAAACTAAAGTCATCTGTATAACCATGCCCCCTGCTGAAAGCAACTACCAGAATAAATAGTGATACTTTATTATTTAGACATCTGCATATTTAACCTTTTCCTCTGTTTTAATATCTTTTTTATGTGAATATATGTGTGATACATATGTATGGAAATATGAAATGCATGCACGACCTTTAAAGATACCATACAACTTGACAATTTTGTGATCTGATTTTTTTACCATATTTACCTTTTTAAAAAAATATTTCAAGTATTCATTATAGAAATGTGCTGAAGTTAATATTAGGTTGTATTTTATTTTAATTTAAGCATACTGATAGGGACTTAGCTGCTATTGTATTAATGTATGTTAAAAATGGGGATTAATTTTTTAAAAAGTTATTTTTATCATGTCCTGTGATTTTTCAGTCACAAATGTCACCCTGAGTGCCGCCTAATAATGTGAGCATTTTATCAACCTTGAGTGGATGTCATCTCACTCTTAGATTAAATGATTTTATATTCACTGTGTATACATAGCAATAGTGAAATTTCATTCTAGATGCCTGAAAGTAATAGTATCCAAATTTCTCTGTTTTTAGTTAATTACTACTAGTCAACTTAAAAGAATAAGGTCTTTTCAACTGGGAAACAATATAACTTGGTCAGATCATACCCAAATACAATTCAAAACAGAATTCACAACAGGGAGGAACATGGGTATATTTTTCTCAAAATGATAGTTCATCCAATCTTTAAAGGTCAAGGAAAACAAATGCATTTTATAAACTACAGTTCTATTTTTTAAATTTTTTTTAGTAAATTACAGCTGTGTATATTAATGCAATCATGGGGTACAATGTGCTGGTTTTATATACAATTTGAAATATTTTCATCAAACTGGTTAACATAGCCTTCACAGCATTTTCCTAGTAATTGTGTTAAGACATTTATATTCTACACTTAGTAAATTTCACATGTACCCTTGTAA